>DWQW01004984.1:0-18638 GCA_018249695.1 Heliconius erato demophoon | reverse complement strand
TTATATAAAATCTATTTCTACAATTATCATATTCTTGTAATGATTTATATTATTTAAATAACGCTTTAATTATTAAACGTACAAAAATAGTAAATTTAAATAACTAAATAAATATTTAATATTTTTATGCTGGATTTTATTTTTTTATCTATATTTATAATAAAACAGTAAAAGAAATGGTGCTACATTCTATGTATATATTTTATTTAACTTCGCCATAAGAAGAAAAAGAAACGGAAGAAGCCTTGTTTGGGTTGCTAGTTAAATAAATTTTCTGTAAAATGTATTTATGTGAACTAATACAATTTGAATTTATAATTTCAAAAAAAATGTCTTTTTGTTTCTACATGCTCATACCGCGGCTTTTGCCCCGTGGTGAAATGGAAATAATCAAGTTATATATGACACTTTTTAAGTATATGAGATGTAAGATGACTGACAGCAGCATAAAGAAAAAAAAACTGTATAGAGTATAATTTCTTTAGACAGCAGGTACAGGGGGAAATCATACAATGAAACGATTAAAGTGATGTGATATAACCTATAGCCTTCCTCGATAATCGAATAGTCCAATGTAAAAATAAATTTCGATTCGAACAAGTAGTTTATCATAATAAAACCCTTCAGATTTAAAATGTGAAATATAGTATTTCGTTTGTCCGTCAACATTTGTCATTTATCATTCTTTGTTACGCACGTGGACGGATTTTAAGTAATTACGCAGTAATTGAAGAATCGAACTTAACTGAACTGACACATATATATACTGACATTGATAAATTATAGCCATCAATGGCTATAATTTACCAATTCAATAAAATATTATATATTACTAACTCATTAAGCTACGTAAATATTGTTAAAATGAATTGTTTTGTTGTAGATGAAGAAAAATTTGGCTTTAAATTATGTTTTATTTATGTATTTAGTATGGTACTTATAAACGAGGTTAATAAATTAAGAAAAAAAAATGGTTAGTTTAGTTTTTATGCCATTATATCGAATGTTTATGACTTGTAACTGTACTTTTTTTATTCCTTTAGTTTATTAAAAGTTTTTGTTTCTTGGAAGGAGATAAGATTATTTATTGTAAAAATCTTGTTTAAGGTCTAACATTTTTTATTTTTATCTCGTCTTACGGTACTTAAAAGTCTTACCCCAACCCACCCACCTTACAGGCAGGCAACGCACCTGTAGCTCCCCTGGTGCTGCACGGGGTCGTGGGCGGCGGTGATCACTTACTATCAGGTGACCCGCACGCTCGTTTGCCTTGTCTTTTCCATAAAAAAAAAAAAACTTAAAAGTCTTATATAATTTTTATAATGGCAGTACCTAATCTACATCTACACTTATTATGAAATCGTATCGGATCGGTGTGTGTACATAGATGGATGGATGGACAAGATATATAAGATTTTTTTGGCGGCATTTAGTAACGTAATAGAATTAAAAATAATACAGTTTTTGTATTTTTTGTCTGTTCATCTATTTGTCTGTTTGTCTTTTGGTCACGATAAACTCAAAAAAAATACCGATTTTGGTTAGCTTCTTTTATTTAGTGTTTTATTTAGTGTTTATTTTAATTCAATTACTTTATAATTTAAAATAATAAAACTTTTTATACAATGTTGTTCGTCAAAATTATTATAAAAAACTGTTTCATTGAATTAGTTAAATCTGTACTTTTCATTATAGGTAATACATTGTTTTTAAAATGACTTATTATTTGAAAACGATAGTAATGCAGATTGGTAAATTTCAATTATGCAGTTGTGTGTGGCGGCGAATCGTATTTTTTTAAATTTTTTGTTTACTTTCAAGAAACACAGTTTATCTAATGGCAACTCTGATACAAAATGTCAAATAAAGTGTCGATTGTTGCTAGCGGAGTTGTGAACGAAGTTGTGTGTCGTTTTCATCCTAATAATGATTCATTTAAAATTTACTCCAGTTTTATGTCTAAATTGATATAAGACTTACATCTCAATTGATGACAAATTAAATCAAGTGACTAAAATTTTTCTTCAATAACATTTATAGTAGAAAATAAATTAATTTCAATAAAATGGATGCGACAGGATCGATCAACAATGAAGAGAACGAATGTATAGAAAGTATTGAAAACGAAGAGGATGTGGATTATTCAGAAGAAAGGGAATTAGTAAATGATTCTTGTTCTACTAAAGTTTTGGATACGACTGAATCCCCTCGCGACAGTTATTATATTGTTTACATTTTGTTTTATTTATTTGGAATAACATCACTTGTGCCCTGGAACTTTTTGATTACTGCCAATGATGTAAGTATCATTTATATTTAATATAGTTATGAATACCATTTATAAAGAACTTTGTGAACACAATTATGTGTGTTTACATTAATTAATGTGAATACAGCATGCATATCATGCAGTTAGGATGAATTAGATAGGACAATAGTTATCAATACAATATTCAATTGTTTATCTATAACCTACTTTAAATATAGACTAGTGATTTAATAAGATAAGAGTTCATAATGTTTCTATACCTACCAATTTTTTGCCACTACTACAAGTTAAACATCAACTGTATGCCGCTGAATTGATTTAATAAAAGAAATATTTCTTTTACATGTTTTAAATATAGGAATGGAACCCACAATCTGTTGAAATGACTGGCCTCTATAACAATAATTATTACTAATTATTTGCATAGTAAATTTTAAAATGCTTATACATAGTCTCTTAAGAGATGTATCACTGTGAATCATGTTATATACAATATAATATATGATATTGCTTTTATGGCAGGTATTATATACAACATTATTACATCAATGTCTATTATAAACATAGGTATAACTATAGTTTTAGAAGGCATAATAAGACAGAAATAAACATTACAAAAATGTAATACTACATTTTTATATAATTGATTATGAATACATCTTCATTGAGTGTATGGTATCTTTAGATACTAGAAATAATAATAACCAATATTTTTTATGTATCACTAAATTAATATGCATTTTTATTGTTTTAGTACTGGATGTACAAATTTCGTGATGTATCAAATGTCACAGTTTATGTTCGAAAAACTCAATTTCAAGCTGAATTCACATCTTACCTTAATGTTGCTACAGCTATACCCAACTTGATATTTTTAATTTTGAACTCTTTATATGGACATTTGTAAGTATAAAATTTATAATACATAAAATTATGTTAAAGAATATTTAATGATAGACTTAAGAATATACATGTAACATAAAAAATGTAAATAATTTTTGTATGCACATCTAGGAAAAAAAAACATTTGTAAATATGAAATACACAAGGATAACAAGACCAGTGGTTATGGTGCCAGAATGTGAACCCTACTTCAATTTTTCAATGTATTACAAAAACTATTAAATATAACTATCTGTTAAAAGTAATTTCTAATATTTTACAGTAGTAAAAACCTAATAGTACATTTTGATACTGCCGTTTATTTTAATATTATGTTGTATAATTTATTAGAACACTTGGTTGGTGCATTGTGGGTTCAATTCCATCCTAAGTGAATGAATTATTTTAATTTCCTCTGATAACAAGATAAACCACAGTAAAGAGGGTACACTTGTGTAAACAACTGACTATGCATTGTCTCGACAAATTGGGCTGAAAGTGAGAGATGGCGTGTCTCTCTCTGTCTACCTTGCTAATTGTGGGACACAGCATAACACAAAAATATTTGGACACAATAACCTTTATTAGTTACTTCTTATGAATAAACTGTCCTCAACTTGATTTGTATTTGCTTAATTTACATAACATGCAAATTAATTCAATTATCTTTTAAAAGTCAATCTTCTGTCTGTGATACATTGTTTAATGCAATAAAATTATCATTGAACAATCTACAATTCTTTTAAAACTAGTACTGTGTTATTTTTATGTTTCATTGGTATTTTTTCTATTTTCTTTTTAACTTTATGCTGTATCATGCATAGAGCTTTGTATGAAGATGGTACCTGGTAACCTAACGCTTAACACATTTCATTCTCATTATGGTACAGACACATTGGTTCCCCACTCTCCATTGAATTCTGGAGGCATTGGCCCCAGTGTGCCTCATTACCACAGCGAGGAAATGGAAATGAAAATATTTAAATCCTTTGAGTAAAAATCGAATCCTCAACAGTCGCGCTTACATTCGCACGCTTGTACTGATAGTCACAGCATTCTCCATTTTTTGGCTAATTACAAATAATTATTTACTTTTTTTCAAATATTGTAATAATTTTAGGGTATCAGTTAAAAGTCGACTTCAAGGTTCCCTAGTAGTGGTAACAATATGTTTTCTAGTGACCACGGCATTCGTTCAAGTTGACACGGACAAATGGCAGAATACTTTCTTTATAATAACCATGATTAGCGTCGTTGTAATGACTGGTGAGTTTTTATAATATATTTTGTTGATCTGATTATTGTTGTGGTGGTTATTGGTTCGATTTTCGAGTGAAGTAGAGTATTTAGTTTTTATTTCAGTTTTTTCACTGACAATAATGTATATATAGATTTTTCTCAGCTTCACGCTGTATTTTACATATAGCAGAGACATTGCCCATTTTTCGCCGAAATCACGAGGCATCGCGTGTTGAGTAATGGTAAGCAACGCCGCGCTTTGCCCCTATATGAGAGCAACAAAACGAAAGTACTAAATAATTAATTTCGCCGAGCAAGAGGAAATCGAACCCATAACCGTGGTTTACACGCTTGTGCTATACTATTTTAAAATTTGGCTGTCTTGGTCATACTAAATTGGAATTATAACAATTTTTTATTAAAGTTATTGTAAGGATGAGGCCAGTCGTAGCGCAGGGGCACAAAGTGTGACTGTAAACGCGACTGGTTATGGGTTCGATCCCTACTCGAGAGGTGAAATATTTATTTAAATTTATATTTCCATTTATTCGCTCGGGTGTCGAGGCAAAAAGTATGGCGTTAAGTCCCGCCACTCAATACGCATTGCCTGCAGAATTCGGCAGAAAGTGGGGAACGGAGTGTCTCAACACTAGGTTCCCTCTATCTACCCTGCTGTGTGCGGGATACAGCGTGAAGCTATTTTTTTTCATTATAAGGATATTATACAATACTTACTTTAGTACATTCATGTAAAGACAGTATCAATGTATTTATTATTTTCCTCGTTTTTCTGTTGTCTCATCTTGACTACAATGATGTCGTTTCATCGCTATACAAGTTTTGTTACTTATGTATGTGTTCACGTGTACGTGTACACTTCAGTGTGATGGAGAAGTAAAAGAAAAATTTTATAATTTATTTAGTAAACGTATAAATAATTGAACGTAGCATTGTATAAATATTTGAATGTGGGGATTTGAATCCGCGCCTCTTTTAAGCCGTCCAAGCTCTTTGACCACTAAGCTATTTAGTTCTCATCAAGCTACGTCTTGCCTGTTACAACAGCTTTTTGTGCGCCGAATTATTTTAACCTGTATATACTTCATTTAAAAACAAACATTTATATATCAAATTTCTTGTTTGTTTTAACATAAAATTATAGCGACATTTATAATGAATGTCGTCGAACCTCCATTATAAAACCAATTCGCATCCTTTTTTTTAGTTTAATGAACGCATTGCTTGAAGCCTTTGCTTGAAGATTATTATTTTGTTGTATCTTTATGTGTAAATGAACTTGTCTTTTATTTTTTTAATAGCTTTTTTGTGGTGGCGCTGTGGCACAAGCATGCGACAGGTTATGTGTTCGATTCCTACTGGAGGAATGATACGGATTGTCTTAATACTAGATTTTCAGGTTCCCTCTGCCTACACTACTATTTAGGGTGATTGCCTCAATGTAACAAAAAAAAAATCTTATTTAGTTGTATTGTAGGTTAGATTAATTCACGAAACTCGATTTTTCATTCTTCTGCTTTGGTAGTACAGAATGATGGCGCGGCGTTGAGTCCCGCCACAACACGCATGTCTCAAATTTTGACATTAGTTACACTCGGCCTTTGCTTATGTTATGTGAAAGCATGAATCTGAAATAAGATGTTTTTTATATACTTTTGTTTTTAACATTGGGTTCCCTCTGCCTACCCTGCTGCGTGCAGCAGCGTGAAGCTGCAAAAAATTAAATAAACGTTACTATAAGTTAGCATAGACTTAGGATTGACCCACTAAAAAGATGAACCGCTTTTGATAAAATCATTTGCTTAGTTGATGATGATGAGACCGTCGTGGCCCGATGTCACAGGGGTGTGACTGTAAACGCGACGGTCGTGGCTTCGATTCCCACTCGAGAATGAATTATTATTTATTAATATTTCCATTTCTCCCAAGGCAAAGCGCGGCGTTGAGTTTTACCACTCAACACGCAACTCCTCATAAAAATGTTTAGTTAAATGTAATAATGAAGTACAAAATAATTAATTTTATTACTCGACAGATGATTAATTAATTGATCTTTCCACTTTCGATAACTTATCAAAGAACAAAAATGTTATATAAGTAATTGTTGTTTACAATTAGTCATTAATATGTTGTACCTATAGAAAAATCAATAATATAAATTAAATATTAATTACTTTTTTACTACATTTTTTTATTATAATTTAATTATATTATTTATAATAAAAGAAAGGTAAAAAGCGAAATGAAATATTTCATATTTTCATTTTCTCGTACGTATAAGGAGGCAAAAGCGTGGCGTTGAGTTCCGCCACTCAACATACAATGATACAATGCCTACAGAATTCGACGGAAAGTAGGGAACGGAAATGTCTAAATGAGGATCGGAGTGTCTTAACACTAAGTTCTCATTTTTCCTCTGTCTATTCTGCTATATTCAGGATATAGCATGAAGCTAATAAAAATTTGGTAACTATGAAATAAGTAAAATTTAAGAAAAATATTAAGATATAGTAATATAAAGTTTAGTTCTAAATCAAACTTTCAAGGATGAGTGAGAAAATCTATTTATAAAACTGTATAATTTTAGTATTATAAAAAATAAGGCTAAGATGACTTGAGTTTTATTATATTATTGACCTTTATTTATAAACGACATTAACAAATGATGTATAAATTTACGTTGAGAAGAAATATAAAGGTAATAATTAAGCTTCTGTTTAAATATTTAAATATAATATGGACTTTTTACAATGAAATAAATTTGTTACTAAATTCTATCTCTTTATCCGACTGCGATGAAGTCCAAAAGTAGGCTCATATTTTAAGCGCGTATTTACCTATATATTGTATGTATGTATACCTATCTCATCCTTTATTCTCCTCTAACTGTTAAACCAGCAAACGGATTTTGAGAAATAAAGTTGGATTTGTCTTGATGATGCAAGCGTTATTGGATACATTAGTTAATGTAGTCGAGTTTTTTGTTTTGTTTATAATTCACACCTAGCCTTACTTAATTTCAAATTGGTGACAGAAATGTTAAAATACATTTGCTTAATTAAATTATATTTAACATTATCCAACAGAGCGGAGAAAAGTTCCCAGGTTCCCTCTGGCTACTCCGCTATGTGTGGGATACAGCGTGAAGCTAAAAAAAACTAAAAGACTTATTCATAAAAGACTTAGTCATACAAAACTTGATAATATTAAACTTCGCATAATATATTTTCTAAAGCCTGCATATAAACACGTCACATATGCATTTGTAATCTGACCCCTTATGCAAAACATTAGCAGGGTCTAATGTAGGTCGAACACGATTAAATCTAACGTTAAAGACCTGATTTATGTATCCATATTTACTTTTAGTTTAGCATAATGCGAAAATAAAGGCCTTGGCGGATTTTAAATGATACTGTTTAACCGGATTAATCGTGTATATTCAGTATTAACGATCCGACCGCGGCTTCGCCCGCTTGAATTAATAACTTTTTTATTTATAAATCGATTGAAATGTACAAAATGTCAAAGACAGCTTGTCAAAATACCATAGTGAAAACTGTAATTAAATCACTTAAGCCAATTCTGAGATTGGCATGAACAAACGAAAAGACAAACCGACAAAAAATTTAAAACCATTGTGTTTTTCTTCTATTTTTATCTTCCATGTACAGACATTGTTATCATTTTATTATATTAGTCAATGGTCACGGGTAGACTCAATAGACTAATGCAAAATGCGGTGAACTGTGGTATTCATTTAAAGATTTTCATTTAAAATGTGAAATAATCTCGAAAATAAAAGATTTTAATGGCTTTGTTGGATTTTAAACACATTTAGGATTAGAAATATTTTATATTTTACTAAAATTATATAACATATTAATATGATTATTATTGAGGCCGTCGTGGCGCATTGGCGTGAATGCAAACGCGACGGTTGTGGGTTCGATTAAGCGGGAACAATTATTTTAATATTTTTATTTATTATTTTGATTTCCTCGCTCGCGTGACGAGGCAAAGCGCGGAGTTAAAAAGAATATAGTACGAACTAATAAGGAAAAATATTTTTCCTTATGATAACAATTTTATATTTTTTTAATTTTAAATTTTTTCTATAGTTTCCTTAATGCTATCCGAAGAAAACTTTTTGTCATTATTCTACATATGTGTTTTATTTCTTCATATGTTCATCTAAAGCAATTGAAAAAAATATATATTTAATAAATTTTAAAGTTTCAAATGCTAATATTTATATGAATATTTTCTCTTTTTCCAGCGGCCAGCGCAGTTTTCATCGGCGGCCTCGTAGGCATAGCGAGTCGATTTTCCAAAGAGTACATGGCGGCCGTGATAAGTGGTCAATCTTTAGGCGGTATAATCGCGGCCATAGCCCAAATCATATCACTCGCCTTCAAAATATCACCCCTGCACAGCGCTCTTATATATTTCTGCATAGCTGATATTATGGTCATTTTATCATTGATTTCTTATGTTCTTCTGTTTAAAATAGATTTTTTTACGTATCACATATTGAGGGGCAGCGGCATGGCCACCAACCGTCACAGGGAAGTGTCGATGATATTGATTCTTAAGAAAATATGGGTGTACGCGTTCAGTATATTCGCTGTTTTCGGCATTTCCATGGCCGTGTATCCGGCTGTTACGGTGTTGGTCGAATCTCATCCAATCACGGCGGGCACTGATTGGAATAGTGAGTATTTTATATGAACTTAATATATATATTTTTAAATTAAGAATAAGAAATTGTGTTTTATTGTTGTATTGTAATTTTTTTCTGGTACGATAAAGTGCGGCGTTGAGTTTCGCAAATAAACGATTAATGTTTTCGCAGTTTATCGGCAACTGCTAAACAAAAAAAATAGAAATTAGTTCTCATTTTTTTTTAGTTTCACAGATATATCGGGGTAGGCAGAGGGAATCTAATTTAAGACATTCCGTTCCCCACTTTTCGCTAAGTTTTAGAGGCATTGCGTGGTGAGTGGTGGAACTCTACGCCGCGCTTTGAATTGATACCAGGGCAAGGAAATTAATAATAAATAAATCAGCTTCACGCTGTACTCCGCACACAGCAGGGGAGGCAGAGGAAATCTAGTGTTAAGACACTCCTTTCCCCACTTTCTGCCAAATTCTGGAAGCATTGCGTGTTGAGTGGCAGAACTCAATGCCGCTCTTTGCTTCGATACTAGAGCGAAGAAATTGAAATATAAATTGAAATAAATATTTCATCAAGGAAATTATAATATTAAATATTTCGTTTCTTCGAGTGAGACTCGAACCTATAACTTGTCGCGTTTACGCGAAAACGGAGACGCTTGTGCCCCTGTGCCAAGATTGGCCTCAATCTTGATTCTTTGAAGAATAATTTTATGCATCAAAAAGATAAATGAGAAGATCAGTCATGTGAACATTTCAAATAATAACTTGTTTTCTTTTCAGATATATTTTTCGTGCCAGTCGTAAACTATTTAATTTTCAATTGTGGTGATTATGCTGGGAGACTTGTGGCTGGATTTTTGTTACGAGTAAGTATTGGTTGTTATTTTTCTTTTCATCTTTACGCTTTATCCCGTATATATATAGCAAGGTAAGCGGAGTGAACCTAGTGTTAAGACGCTCCGCGTGAGACTATAGACATAACAATTGTGAGTACTCTCCTGAGTTCTCTCCTGAGTCCTCTCGGAGAAATGAAATATTTAATATTTTCACTTCTTTGCTCTGGTAATAAGGTAAAAGCGCGGCCTGGAGTCCCGCTATTTAACACACAATCTCTCGAAAATTTACGAAAATGGGGAACAAGATATTCCTACGTAACTATAGCTTCCCTCTACTTACCTACTAATCTACTTACCCTCCTACCTTGCTATAGGATAGAGTGTGAACCTAATTAAACTAATAATTGAATAGAGACACTCCAAAAAATAGTCTTATACCTTTATTTAAAATATTTTGTAATTCCCCCCCAGCCGAACAACCAGTGGCTGATAGCGGGCGCCAGCGTGCTGCGCGCGGTGGGCGTGCCCATGCTGATGCTGTGCAACGCGCAGCCGCGCAAGCACCTGCCCGTGGTGTTCCTGTGGGACTACGAGTATATCATGATCATGATCGTGTTCGCGTTCACCAACGGGTACCTGACCAACATTGTCATGATCAATTCTACTAGGTGACTATTTTTAATATCATAACAAAAATATAAAAATATCAGCTTCACACTGTATCCTGCACACAGCAGGGTAGGCAGAGGGAACCTAGTGTTAGGACACTCCGTTCCCCACTTTCTGCGTAATTGATTAGAGTTTTGGAGGCATTGCGTGTTGAGTGATGGGACGCCGTGCTCTGCCTCGATACCAATGTGAAGAAATAGCAACGTACAACGAAGTAACGCGCGAAACACTTGGATTGAAAAATTATAATATTTTTTTTTACAAAAAGTAGATTCAATTACGTTTTATCTTCGGCGTCGTTGCAGCAGCTGGTAACTGCGATTTTTTATTTTTTTTATCGACGTCTCACTGGTTCTGGTTTCGATTATCATTTACCATTTATTTATTAATTAACTATTTTAATTTCTTCGCCTTATTAATAAACAACACAAAGCGCGACGTTAAGCTCTGCCATTTAATATGCAATGTTTGGGTGGTGCGTCGAGAACGGAATTTCTTAGCACTACTTTTTCCTTTTAGTTCTGTCTACCTACATATATTGCTACATATATGCAGGATACAGCGTGAAGTTAAAATAAAATGAAACATAATATTTTTTTTTCTTTATGCATATTAATAATATATTTTTTTATTATTATAGAGTGGTAGAAATGCACGAAAGGGAAAAGGCGTCTTCAGTTATAGCGACAATGTTAAGCGTGGGTCTCACTGTAGGGGCCGCTGTCGGTATGTTATTAGTAAGATTACTTTAAATTGAGTTAAATTAAGATAAAAAAATGATATTTTAAGTAATAATATTGATATTGAAGTATAATTTGTGATTTTGAGTTTTATAAAAATTACGTTTTTAGTAAAAAAATATACTCTGTGGATAATTTTTTTAAGTTTGATTGTGACAATTAATGAGTGTTACCATTTTCTAATATACAACTATACATATATCTAGGAAATCTATCTTTATATATTATATGTAATTATTAATTACTAATTAATATGGTTTCTTTTGTTTTTCTATACAAATCGAATGTACTGTAATATATATATAATTATACTAACTATAAATCATTAACTAAATAATTTTAATTTATAAATCAATGTAATTATAAAAAAATATAAATCTAGACGAAAATATGCAGGGAAGCAATTGTGTTAATTTAATTTTAATGTTTTAAATTATTTTCTTGATTTAAAGCGGCGTAGTATAGTAACCATTTGTACATATGTTCTGTTGTGATTACACTGTGCTCTGATTTTTATTTTATCTACTCGGAATTTTTTATGTGATTTTTTTATAAATATGCTAAAATTCCATAGCGATACACTTAGTATAATAAAAATTGACATTTTTTATTGTTTTAGAAAAAAAATGGCTCAATGTCAAAAAATATGAAATATTTAAAAAAATATATTATTTTTTTGGCCAGATGTTTATTCAAATGAAACACTTTCATTTGTTACCATTATAAAATTAGGAATAACAAAAAAATACACCGAAATTTACTCAATTATGTTAGTTATAAAACGAAGTAATATTCAAGACGCAAAAATGGTGTACACTTGAATACTGAAAGGTTGTAATATTGTCTAAAACTTTTGGAAGCACATCTGTCTTTGGCTACTATATGTGAATAGCACGCGAGAAACGTCCATCTCAGCAATAACTGTTAAACGACGACTTCTGTCTGTGGGTCTCGGAGGATGTGGTTCGGCTAAGAAACACAAATCTTTTATTTTTACATAAAAATGTACTCAATGAAGGCTTAAGAAAGGAATTCGGATATATAAGAAATAAATTTAAAGAACGACAGACCGGCCAACCCGCTGTAATGATAAGACATACGAGTCCAAAGGGTTAATATCATATATTTTTTTTCATAATTTGATTTCTTTTACTTCATGCACAATTCTTTTTGTGATCTATAGCTTTAAATATTTGATATTTTTTGTAAAAAAATAATAATATTAATATTATGAGCATTTTGTAACTTTTTTTAAGTTTACTTTATTTGGTTTAGTTTTTTGTTCTTTGTATTTAGAGTGCGCCTGTAAACGCAACGTTTTATGGGTTCTAATCCCGCTCGGGGAAATGAATCATTTGATATTTTCATTTCTTCGTTCTGATAATTAAAAGGCAAAGCTCCGAGTGTCTTAACAAAAAGTTTGGTTACCGTGCTTTATGCAGTGTGAAGCTCAAAAAATATCTTAATGACATATTATAAAGAAGAAAAGTGTTTTTTTTTTAATTTTCAAATTAATTCAATAATAATATAATAATATTTCATTTTTTCAAAATTTTAGACATCCACTGAGATATACATTATATTCTAATATTATAGTAAATAAATAGCAAAATTGGATTTGTCGCAATAAATTATTAGATAATTCTGTAATAGAAAATATGAAATCTAATTTCTTTATAAATAATTCAACAAAATTATGTCAATCTCTAAGTATATTTAAAATAAATGTATTTCTTTTATAAGACATGTGATTCTCTAATATTTAGAAGTTAGTGTATTTTTTTTAAATATGATATATAGTTTTAACTTTAGAACTATATAATTTATTTATGTGTATTTTTTGTGTTATAACTCATAGTGTATATATTGTATTAAAAGTAAATGATCTCACATAAAAAAATATAATATAATTAAAAAAGTGTAAAAAATCCTTATTGAGTTGACTTTTTATACGGGTTCTGGGGTTATGGGTTCGTTTCAGGGAAATTATATATTTAATGTTTTCATTTGCTCTCTGTGGCAACGCGCGGCTTTAAGTTTCGCTGCTCAACACGCCATGCTCAAAAATTTTGCTGAAAATGGGATGGAGGTGTCTTAATGGAGACGGAATAGGTTCCCAGGTTCCTTCTGCCTACTCTGCTATATGCGGGATATAGCGTAAAGCTAAAATAAAAAAATGCACAATAATATATTATGAATCTAATGCCATATAAAAAAAAATATTTAAGTTTTATCTATATATGTTAAATAAAGCATGTATTCAAAAGATTTTTCTTAACTTACAACATTGTTAGTAATAAACAAAACTAATGTAAATATTTGAAAACATAAAGTAAAAATATCCACAAACATATAATAATACAGAAAAAAAATATTTTTAATTTAAATATAATTGTAACTTGTAGTTTAGTAAATATTTATTTTGTTGCGCTCGCTATATAAAAGTGCAGCTTTATACTAAATATGTAGATCATATATGTTTTTATATATAGTACGGCCAACTAGTCGTGGCCGTCCTGAACTTAGATGTAAGCGCATATTTGATTTAAGGATTTTTCATACTTTTGATTATTTTCTTCCTGAGTGAAATATATGTATGAGTTGAGAAAGCCTGACGTCTGGGCGGCCACGACTCGTCGACCGTACTGTAATATCGTTTACATATTAAAACTATAGGTAATTTAGACATTTTGACATTTTTTTTAAATTGCTGTTTGGGCCCCGTGGTCACTAGAATCAAATGGCTTTATAGAATATTCTAGAATTTATTATTATTTTCACTTATATATATGTATATTTATATACATGCATATATGTAGATTTAGTCGATTTCAGACATATTGTTAGCAAGTTGTTAAACATTCCGTGTTGGATATATTTTATTAAAAAAAAACTATGATTTTTTGTATTTACATCGCTTAATATACATAAATTTAATAATAAAAAGAAAGAAAGAACTAAAAATATTTTCAAAGAGAAATTATTTCTAATAATAATTTTACTTTTTTTAATTTAATAAGCATGATCTTTATTTATGAGTTCAATCCTCACTCGAAATATAAAATAAAGTATCAATATAATAATAACATAATAATATCAGGTATTTTAAATATTTTAATTTCTTTGCTGCTTAAATAACATACTGTATTTTATGCATTATTGAACATGCTGTATATATCATCTGAAAAGGCATTTTAAATATTTGTGTTTAAAAAAAATTACAATATTTAGAATTAAATTCCTTGTTAAGTGTACTTTCAAAATTTGATTTTTGAACAACAACGTTTTTAGTTACCTCACTAGTATTAAAAATATTTTTTGTGATTTTTACTTAAATATTTAGTTTTAAGATTAACCAAACAATTTATAAATACAGTTTGTAGATATTTTTTCATTTCATATAATTTTATTTGTATTTTTTGTACATTTTTTTTTGATTTGTAACTTTTATATCTAAGTATATTTATATTATAAATGTAACATATCTTATCGTGTCTCAAATAAAGATGTTATATGTTATATTTTTTTTATTTACATCCCTTAAATATTCATATATATTTATATAATAAATGGTGACGGGTTTGATGGTGTTTAAAGTGAAAATTTATTAATTATCATCCAATAAAGCATTGAGACCGTCAAGAAGCTGTAGCCGTTCCACGATTGTCGGTTCGATTCCTATTCTGGGGGATGATTTACGAGACCTAGAGCGACGTCGCAACACGAATCTGGGGAACGAGGAGTCTTAATGATAAAAGGATAAATGTAAAATAAAGTGGGAAAATTTTACTAGATATCTTCTTTATTATTTATAAGCAGAAAAAGGTATTTTACATCATACTTATAGAGAATTATCTTTATTAAATGTTAAAAGCGAAAAGAGGTTTAGTACCGAAACGCGTTACGCTTAGAATTAAAGTGAACGAAATATACGGTGCTATAGTCCAAAAATATGTGCAAATTATTTCTGTAATTCATCCCCAAGCAGCATTTATAATATTGTAAATTCCATAAGCTTGACGCGCCATCTGAAAAATTAAATTGTAAAATTATTAAATAACCTAAGATTATGAAAGTGCGGCGTTGAGTTCAGCTACCATGCGACACGCAGTCTGCAGTGCCTATAGAATTTGGCGGAGATGCTTACCATATATAGCGTGAAACTAAAAAAAATAAATATACTACTAACTAAGTTTATACCGTAGCGTTTGGCGCTCTGTTCTCTCTGACTACCCCGCTAGGGATAAGGTGTGAAGCTAAGTTAACTAAGCTTATAGAGGCCATCGCAGCACTGTGGTACAGCATCTGGCTGAAAGTGGAGAACAGAGTGTCGCACACTACGTTCCCTGCCATAAATTATCAAAGCCTGATCAAATCTTTATAATATGATCTTCGAAGTCTTTCTACGGTTTTGATAAAAGATATCGGCCGACAGACGATACTACTAGAATCATTTTGAATTTGGTGCCGATGCATGGCGGAGCGCAGACAGTAAAGGTTCCTCCTACTTTATCCTACATTTAGGTTACAAAATCCAAGTAGTGTGCAATATAATTCATAGAATGATGACCAGCTTCTTCTGCCCTTCTTCCCTACCCACGACAGTTTACAGAAAAAAAAAGAATAAAAATAAACCAATTACGTCTCACCTCTCCAAAAGCATCCAAAGTTATTGAATAGAAAATAGTTTTAATGACTAGAGGCACAGTGATTCTGGTTTGCATAAACAAAATAGTTTTACGAATTTCCATATTTCGTTCCATTTCCCAACCGCAATCGTATATACTTTGACGTAGCTTTTCACTCTATAAATATTATATAGATAAAGACTTTTATTCTGGGGGAGGAATCATGGACGGAATATACGCCTTTTAATGCAAGAAAAACTGCTAAATTAAAATTGCAAAAATGCATAATAAAATATAAAAAAAGAAGGCAGTCGGGTCACAGGGGGCATGCAAGTATGAGTCCGTAAGCACACCTGGTTGTTTCCCACTACACTTTGATTCACTCAAGAAATTAAATGCTTAATATTTTAATTTCCCAGTTCTGGTAACGGGCCAAGTGCGAAGAGTGCGGCCAATGATTCCAAATTTGGCGGGAAGTGGGGAACGGAAGTGTCTTATGGGACCGTAGTGTCTTAGAACTTTGTCTACACTGCTATGTGCAAGATAAAGCGTGAATTTAAAAAAAAATATGCAAAAAATGTTAAATAAAGAATCTTTTTACCATGTCCACTAATTTACTACCATAAAGACAAGGCATATAAAAATGAAATATGGCGCAGACGGTGAAAAACCCAAATTCCAATGATATGTTCTTTTCACGCAAGGACTGAAAAAGAAATGTACGTAGTAATATAATTAAATAGTAATATATGTAAATAGTAATATATTGTGATTTTTAATGTAATTATATACATTTATACAATTGGGCATTTTCAAAAATGAAAACTGGAAGGAACAAATATTTTTTTTAAACATTTTTAGTGTTATTCCACACTTAGGAAAGAAAAATACTTATTTAGAAACGTATAAAAATTTGAACGCAGCGGGACTCGAACCCGCGCCTCCTGGAAACCGACCAGGCGCTCAGACCACTAAGCCATACATTCTCATCGAGCTACGTCATAATTTTTATATATTTTATACGTTTTCTAAATAACGTAATCTTAACGTTCTAATAACGTTTTATACGTTTTCTAAAGTTGCCCATAACTATAGCTGTTGTTCCAAAGCCATACAATCGGCATATTGTATGGCTTTGGAACATCATTGTTGGCTAAGGACAACTGATTTACTGTAGGTCTTTAATAGGTAGTTGTATAAATAAAAAAATGAACAGTTGATTATCCTATGTTCATACTTGGAGAAGTTTCAAAGGCTATCCAAATAGTCTACTGCTTCTCGAGTGGTTAGCCGTTTTGAACTTCCGACTCCCAAACTAAGGTAAGGAGAGTACCAGCATAAGGTAGCAGGGGGAATTTATTGTAGATTTAATATGTGAGAATCCAGCCGCTATTCGTGTGCCGTCGCGTTAGGCAAGAGATCTCATACACTATATGACCATCGCCACATTATATTTGATGTATGTATACATCGTTGCAACAGAGCAGTAGATTGAAAAATGGAGTTTTGGACTTACTTGTACAAATTGAAAAGTAGAAAACGGAATGAGAAATGTTGTGGTTTTCATATTGAATTCATACAAAACAACAAAAATATCCTGTATTCTTTTCACGTACCTGCAATTGATTAAGTCGTTTGTATTAATAATATGCGTTTTGTCGGCTGGCCAAAAATTACTTAACATAAAGTGTGTGCGAATATGTTTGTGTGTGTATGTTGTGCGTTCTCGTATACGTGCAGGCAAATGTTTAAATTTGGTAAATTAATCTAGTTATTGATCTGAATTACCCATAAGCATTTAGTAGTATTATTTTTGTAACACATTTTAAGAAAAATGACCATATATATATACCACGTTGTTAACCGTACCTATATATTTCTATAAGTTTCAAATTGATTGATTTCAATTTGTCTTTTGCGTCTGCTCCAGTACCTTCAGAGAACAGTTTCTTCAGTCTATTACATATCAAATCTAATTGGCCACAAGCATGTAACAAAAAAATAGGGCCAAGTGGATCAAATCCTGTATACATGGAGACCGTGAAGACGTCGAATGAGAAACAACTGACGAATATGAAGATATAAATAAAGAAATTATTCTTGATTCCATTAATTAAAGGCCAGTGTAAATCAAACATTTGGACTAACTCCCATTCGTCCTTGCTATATTTATAAGCCATCAATATAAAAGCTTTTATTGGAAACATTAATCCTGTAGCTAATGTTGCAGCGAGCCAACATTTACATACTGTTACCCCCATATTTGCGTACTTCGAAACAATTTGTTGTTCTTCTTCGGACAAATTCTTAGCTAAATCGTAATCATGATTTATGGAATCAATCAATTTTTGAATATCATCTCTACTGTGTAAAAGAATTCTGAACTTAAAAGTCACTGTCACACAAACTATTGCCATAACACCGTTCTTGACGACTTCTGTATATATTTCATTTTTCACATCGTGAAAAATTATAGAATACAACATAGATACGAAACAGAAGAATGTTACTGAATGTTCGTAAATAATTCGGAACAGTCTAAGATTTCGAGAAGCTTGTGGATGCGAACCGTTAAAATGTAAAGCAATAGTGGATATTTTAAAAACATCTTCAAATTTATACATCTTTTTAGTAGTCTATGTAGCGTCCAATTTTTGCGAAGTCGCTCATAAAATGT
>DWQW01004983.1:0-18639 GCA_018249695.1 Heliconius erato demophoon | reverse complement strand
ACTCAACGCCGCGCTTAACCTCGATACCAGAGCGAAGAAATGGAAATATAAATTTAAGTAAATATTTCATCTCCTCGAGTGGGGATCGAACCCACAACCAGTCGGATTTGCAGTCACACCTCGTGCCACTGCGCCACCACTGGCCAATTATTTATGCAATAAATTTAATAAGTTCGGCTAGCACCGAAATACGAAGGTAATATGATTAATATGTCAGTCATAATTAAAGCTAAATAACCTATAATCATGAAAAAATTAATACAATAATATAAAACTGTTCAAATATTGAATCAGCAAAAATATATAAATGTCAATGAAAAGCTGCAAAACTTTGAGCAGCACTGGCGAATGTTATCACGACTTACATTTATCAGGCACTTCTGTTGCATTTCCTTAACCTGATATACTTTGACCAATCGTAAATAAGGCAGCTTAACTTATGAAACATATAATTGTAATTTATGTGCTGCAAGTAATGATTTCCTTATGACGGAGACGTTTTATTTTTATTATTATATTTTTTTTTTCAAGTCGTCGTGGCACTGAACGCAATAGTTGTGGATTCAATTCTCATTTGGAGCATTGTGATACCAATATAGAATATAGATACTATAATAATATAATTGGCAAAATGGGACATATAGACTAATAAATAATGACGTATAGACTAATAAATAAAGACAAATAAATAATTTGTTTAGGTTTTATCTTGATTGTAAAATCTCAAGACGTGTGTAAATAAAGATAATGGTAATTTCAATTTTATTTGATTATATGAAATTAATTGCAAAAACCAATTTATTAATTTTACGAGGCCCAGTACATAAAGTAGCACCAATCAACAACTCTAATCAATTTTCCACAAATAACTTTACAGCGTAAAAGCAATAATAATAAATCCTATATTAATTAAAACAGCATGTTATTACTATCTATTTATTACAATCTATACAAATAAAGTTTACATATCAAAAATTTATCAAACTATCCTTCACACGCAATTACATAAATTTAAAATGGAGGTGCCAAAGCGTTCGTACTTAATGAAGGTTGCGTTCCCGTAATATTTTATCGGAGATATCAATAAATTTTCATCGAGATAAAATGAATTTGCCTCACGCGATCCCCGAGATCCATCCCGTCAAGATGACGGTCGCGTGAAAGATAATGGAAGGTAAATATTTGCTGAAGCTGCTACAGCGCAAGTACTCGTTTCCATTGTCATCCGGTGACGCTATCGTGCTACGGGATTGGTTAAATATTTTGATTATTATTATTATATTATAAAAGTATTATAAATTTAACATAAATTGTTTTGGAAAACTATGTCTGTGCAAAAATGTGTTTTTTTTTCTATCAGCTTCACGCTGTATCCCTCACATAGCAGGTGGGCACAGGGAATTTAGTGTTAAAACACTCTGTTTCCCACTTTCCGCCAAATTCTTGCGTGCTGCCTGAACTCAACGCTGCACTTTGCCTCGACACCAGAGCGAAGAAATTTAAATACAAATTTTAATAAATATTTCATTATTTTCAAACATTTTTAAAGTGTTATTCCACACTTAGGAAAGAAAAATACTTATTTAGAAAACGTATAAAAATTTGAACGTAGCGGGACTGGAACCCGCGCCTCCTGGAAACCGACCAGGCGCTCTGACCACTAAGCCATACGTTCTCGCCAAGCTACATCGAAATTTTTAAACGCTTGTTACAACTTATTTATGTTGTTAGTATCTCTGTAGGGAGATTTTTACAAATTTCCGCTACCCAAAGATAATTACTAAGAATTATCGATTGGCAAAAGAGAATACTATTTTTTTTTTAATATTTTTAAACATTTTCTTTATATTAAATATTTCATTTCCTCGAGTGGGGATCGAACCCACAACCAGTCGCGTTTACAGTCACACTTTGTGTCGTTGCGCCACGACCGGCGGTTACCGGTGTTAATTGAATATATTATTACAGGAATTTCAGAAGTTATTCCTAAACGAAACAAATGTAGTTGTATCTTTGGCGTCTATCGACGGTATTGATTTCTAATTTTAGAATTTTAGAATAATTATGATATTCTCGATTAATTTACAAGACAGACTTCTTGTGAATAATGAAAGAAAAAGTTATAAAAATTTGGCGTTAAATACTGCCTCAACGTACAATAAATATCTCGAATTCAAGACGCAAGCATTCAAATTAAACAATGGAAACAGTTCATATAGGAAGGTCTTGTATAAACACAGCCCAACATAATAGAAACGGACTAGAAGCAATACTCGACCAACCTGTCCCATATCGTTTCATATCCCATCCGATGTTAGCATGGCCTTATCTCCCGATCTCCCCTGGACTGGTTAAATCACTTGATATGTATCGAAAAGTAGAACAATTTTACATAAACTATATTTAAATTAATAAGTAAATAACTGAATAAATTATATATTTTAATTATTCAGCTTTTATTGCTTAAGTTTTCTATCATAGGTTAAGAGGACCGGCTAAGGCAAATACGAGTTAAAGTAACTGTATCACAATCCAATTTACGATATACTATCATTCTTAGTTTAAAATACGTTCGTTAAATTATTTATGCCCTACTCTACAAAACACCCAAAACCCAAGACATGTCTACCGAAGAAAAGAAGTATTTGATACTTTACTTTTTTCTCCTTCACGCCGTGTCTAAACTTAGTGTTAAGGCACTCCAGTATCCACTTTCCACCGAATTCTGGAGGCATTTTGTGATGAGCAGCGGATCTCACGCCGCAATTCATTTCGATACCAGAACGAAGAAATGAAAATATAAATGTAAATAATAATTTAATTTCCTTGCGTGGGGATCGAACTCACAACCACGTTTACAGTCACACGCTTAAATCGATATTCATATTTTGTATATCTATGATTTATCTATTGCTTTAACTTGCTGATACGTTTCAATTTTTTACAACATTATTTGTTTAACCAGGTGGCCATTTTGATTATTAAAATAGACTTTCTAGATTAGTATCATTAACACTTTCTAGAGAAAAGGCCGACGATTGGAGTTTATATTGTCTATAAACTTGAAAACTATCGTCCAGTTTGTAATAAATACATGTTTATTAAATATAAAATAAACCAGCTTCACACTGTATCCCGCATACAGCAGGGTAGGCAGATGGAATCTAGTGTTAAGACACTCCGTTCCCCACGTTATGTCGAATTCTGGAGGCATAACGTGTTGAGTGGCAGAAATCAACGCCGCGCTTGTCCTCGACACCAGAGCGAAGAAATGGAAATATAAATTTAAGTCAATATTTCATCTCCTCGAGTGGGAATCGAGTCCACAACCAGTCGGTTTTACAGTCACACTTTGTGCCCCTGTGCCACGACTGGCCTCATATAAATATTAAATACTTTATTTCCTCGAGTGGGAATCAAACCGACAACTTATTGCGTTTACAGTCACACGCTTGTGGCCCTGTGCCACGACTGGCCTATGAAAACAAAATATCCACTGATGATGGAATACGATTCAACTGAAACAAACTTCCTACGTACTTTTTAATAACATAATTAATTAAAGCCCTCTGGGAACAGAGCGATCGCAGAAATTACGAATTAAATGTTATATCTAATAAAAACCTATACAATTTCCTTTCCTCCAACGAGACTTTAGGCATTAATCATATTTACTGTTCTATTTTGATTTGATATGAAACAAAACAATGGACTTTAATTTAATTTTGCTATATTAGATATTAGATAACGCACTTGACGTCACGTTAATTTCTGCCACTCAATGTAAATGAAAAAACGGCGGCATGCGGAGAGCAGAGTGTCTTTATAATAAATGTGCTGTGCTTACATTGATAAATGTGGAAAAATTACAGAAATAAAACAGAAATATTGTATTTTACACTAAAAAAGGAAACTTTATTCACAATATTAGATAGAAAGAAAGTTTGAAATAATTTAAGAACTTTCCGATAATATATATAATGAAAACTATAATTTTGATATCTTTAAAAGTTTAAGTAAGTCAAGTATCTTTTAATAACCCATAAGCCTAAGCCTCAAAAGAAATCGCTTAAGCCTAATGCAATGATTGGACGGAGCGGTAATATTGCTTTTTTATTAAGCGAGCCACTTTTATGAAACCGCCATACTTTAGATAGAACAGAAATATAATACATAGAATATATAGAATTATACTCCATAATAGAATAAAGGTATTTAGTAAATACGAAATGACGTCAGTATTTTTATTGATTGTTAAAAGTGATGCGAAATATACATATCTATAGAAAAATAAATAATTTCAATTTTAATGATGACTATAATGTATTAACAATATTTTTTATATTTTTTTGTGTTAACAAATTAATATATACCAGTATATTCGACATAGTTGGTTACACCTGTAGAAAACCATATATTGAGGCCAGTCGTGGCGCATGGGCACGAAGTGTGACAGTAAAAGCGACTGGTTGTGGGTCCGTCTCCATTCGAGGAAATGAAATATTTATTTAAATGTATATATTCATTTCTTCGCTCTGGTGTCAAGGCAAACGCGGCGTTGAGTTCCGCCACTCAACACGCAATGCCTTCAGAATTTGGCGGAAAGTGGGGAACAGGGTGTCTTAACACTAGGTTCCCTCTGCCTAACCGTGCTGTGTGCTGGATACAGCTTAAAGCTGATTTATGATTTATTTATTAAAACCATTCATATATACCTGACATATTTTGAGTTACTTAATGCTGCCGTAAATAAGAAATAAAAAAAAACGATAGTCTTATCAAAGGTGTCTAAAGATACCTTCGCTTATATATTTTATTCATGATCTATTTGTATAAAATATGAATACACAAAATATGCACTCATCGTATGAGACACACACGCCTTATACCACTTCCATAACATTTTCCTATAGGATTTTATATGAATAGTCTCATATGAAGAATGTCATGCTCATTACAGCTAATAGGCTTACGTTATCGTTTTGGGGGACTTCTTATATTACAATCTAATCTCTGTAATTAGGGATATCTCGTTTCAATCTAAGCCGTTTACGATATAGAGTCGTATTTGTATATCTATATACATATGAGTAATCTTCGAAGATCTTATAGCGACAGATATTTTAACTCGAGTTACAATTAAATTAACTTTTAGACCTTTTGTTGGTTAGTTAAGAAGAGTATTTATGTACTTAAGACGATTATGCGATTCCTATTCGAGGAAATATTTTATTTTTTCATATATAAATTAAATTAAATCAGCTTCACGCAGCTTTATTTATGTATCTCACACACAACAGGATAGGCAGAGGGAGCCTAGTATAAGATACTCCGTTCCCCATTTTCTACCGAATTCTGAACGCATTGGTTGCTAAGTGGCAGAACTCAACGCCGCGCTTTGCCTCGACACCAGTGCTAAGAAACGGAAATATAAATTTGAGTAAATATTTCATCTCCTCGAGTGGGGATCAAACCCACAACCAATCGGTTTTACAGTCACACTTTGGGCCGCTGCCGCAGATTTGACGTTACATTATGCCATCTAAACCAATATGTATGTAATTAATACAACCAAAATGTAATTCAAATGAGCAGAAAGAAAAACACAAAGTATAATATGTGCTGTGCCGGTTCATTTTAAAAAAATATAACAAAAATTATAAAGGCAAATAAACATTGCGAGGATATGACTTTTTGTAACGATATATTTATGTGACTTACATTACCAAAAACTGGAAAATAATTTCAATCATTTGCTTCAAAAAATATTCGAAATCATTTATGAAAACAATCATTTTGTGAATACTTCATTTGCACTTAATATTTTCAATTTAAATAGTATTTATAAAATGGTTTGACATAAAAGCTCTTTACTGGGTATATTACAAAATAAATTTGTAATTAATTCATGTTTCTCATGTGCAATCTGAATCTGAATACGCATTATCTTTATTTAAATTGTTTTAATTTTGTGCCCTATATTGAATTTTAAACAGAGATTTTTTATAAAATGTAAATCGGACTGTATACAAACTTACACAAAAAGAAAAAAGTAGAAAATCGTATTTTAATTATGTTTTTGCTGAATTCTCCCAATCACGTAAAGTTCCAAGTTTAAGCAGTAAGCGACTCTCTCTTTATAATTTAAAGTATGCTATAAAATCAATATATATAGTAACAACATTGTCGAGGCCAGTCGTGGCGCAGGGGCACAAACTGTGAGTGTAAACACGACTGGTTGTGGGTTCTATCACCACGCAAGGAAATGAAATATTTATTTAAATTTATATTTCCATATCTTCACTCTGGTGTAGAGGCAAAGCGCGGCGTAGAGTTCCGCCACTCAATACGCAATGCCTCCAAAATGTGGAACAGAGTGTCTTAACACTATTAAATATTTTTTTTGGATTGTCGGGTTGTTTGTTTGCCTGTGCATTTGTACACAATAATCTCAAAAGCTACTTAACTGATTTAAATTCAGTTTACACTATTGTATTTATTATGCCATTCCCTAGAATGAGCCCCCCCGGAGGCCTAAGAAAGCGCTGCACTTTTGGATGTCGTGATGCAGGGTAAGAAAGCCAATGGTCTAACCACCGAGGACGCCAAAAGAGTAGGAAGGCAGACAAAACAAAACAAACAAACCACACAAAACCCTGACAAAAGCCAAGAGTAAAGACATAGCATGGCGTTAAGTTCCGTTACACGCACAATTTTTCGAAAATTCGGCGGAAAGTGAGAGACGAAATGTCTTAACACTAGACTGACTCCTGCTTACCCTGCTATATGTGAGATACAAAATAAAATTGGAAAAAATATATATATTAAAATACGAATATACCTATATTTAACCAAAAGTAGATTTAGAAACTAATTTTCTAAACAATACCAAAAAAAGAACCTGTTAATTACCAAACTAAGTAATAGTAATCAACGTTCCAGATATCAAATTCGTAATTCACGCGTAGAGTAAACAACGCTGGAGGCATTCCTCTAATTAGTTTATATTGATTGCTACATTTCGTATCTAGGCGCTAATGTAATTAAGTAACATGATTTTCTATTGTTTTGTTTGTTTTATCTTTTGATAGTATTCTTTAAATAAATCAATTAATTCAGCTTCACGCTGTATCCCGCACAGCAGGTAGGCAGAGGGAACTTAGTGTTAAGACACTCCGTACCCCACTTTTCGCCGAATTCTGGAGGCATTGTTTGTTGAGTGGCGGAACTCAATGCCGCGCTATGCCTCGACACCAGAGCGAAGAAATGGAAATATAAATTTTAATAAATATTTCATCTCCTCGAGTGGGGATCGAACCCACAACCAGCCGATTTTATAATCACACTTTGGCCACGACTGACCTCAATTGGATATACTGGACTGGATAGTATTCTTATTTATATTAAATAATGGACGATAACAAAAATGTAATTAATTTATTACTACACTACGTGATTAAATTTTATTAAACAAGAGGAGGGAAAAAAGGAACAAACAATCTTAATTATTATCTATATATACCTATTTTTATAAATATTATTACAATAAACTGGTAGTTTTATTATCACCTACAAATTGAAAATCAAAACACCTTCACGCTGTATCCCGCACACAGCACGTCAGGCAGAGGGAACCTAGCGTTAAGACACTCTGTTCCCCACTTTCCGCCGATATTAAATCCAAACAATCCAAATAAATAAGATAAGTAAAATAAATAAGAATCTAAAAATAGTTTATTTAAATATTATGAAAAACAAAACTCACATAATCATTTATAGTTATAACAATCTATACAAAGAGAGATACAATATTAATCTTACTAAAGTACTCTTATCTATAGTTGTTATCTTCAATCTTCAATATATCTAACCGTGAATGCTATCTTTACCTACATTGATGACTAGCACTTGGTCTCTCAACATAATTATATATTATAAAAACCTATTGAGCCAATTAAGAGTTTATTATTGCTGTAAAAGAAATAATAATAGTAATGTATGTAATCTATATGAATCATATATCTAATTGTTACAAAAAAGTTTTTATTACTTGATATTAGGATTTCTTTGAGATTAAGATGTTTGACTCTTTAAAATGTATTTAGCTTTTTTCAATATACTTTTAAAAAAAATTATAAACATCATCATTGAACGTAGCGTGATTTGAACCCGCGCATATTGGAAACCGTCCAAGCGCTCTCAGGTCAAGTTCAAGCTTTTATAAGTTTTCTAAATAAAAATGTTTTTTTCTTAAGTTTGGACTTTCCCACTTTAAATACGTTTAAAATATTTAAATATTATTTTTTACGTAGATATCTTGTTAGGTATATGTATGAAAATTTCTCAAAGAAATTGTATAATATATGAGATAGAACCTATCTTGTACCAGTTACAATTTTTTCGATGATAATTGATAGTATCAAGTATCGTCATAAATTCTTAAATTGAAAAAATCCACATTAAAGAATGTTTATGTTTAAACTATTTGCGTTAGCTTTAGCTTCTAACACAAATATAAATAAAACACGACAAATATCCTGAAGAGAAAAATATAAAAAACATGTTTTTCGGCTTAATACAAAATATATTTGACTCCAAATGGTTCAAGAAAATCGGAAAAAAATATAAATAATTAATATGCATACAAAAAATAATACATTAATAATTGTTATAGGTGTAAACAATAATATCGCAGTGGAACAATGTTCAACTGTAAAAGCGTTGGTTATGGTTTCAATTCCCACTCGGTGTCATGGATTTTCAGATAAGACAAAGACTGGACCACACAGTAGGGTAAGCAGAGGAAACATAGTGTTAAGACACTCCGTTCCCTATTTTACGCCAAATTTTGCAAACATTACGTTTTGAGCGGTGGAATCTAACGCTGCCGAAATATTAAACATTTTATGTCCTCAAGTGAAAGTCGAACCCAAAACCCGTAACGTTATACTTATACGTTATACAGTCATACTTTGTGCTACTGCGCTACGACTGGCCTCAAAAGGTCGTTGATTTACCAAAATATGCAATGTATCGGATGAAACGCAAAGAATAAAGTGTCTTAATATTATATTCTTTTTGGCTATTAGTATTTTAACAATTCTTCTCATCCTTTTACAATTTGACCAACTTACATCAAAATCCAGAAATATCCCTAAATCATTCTAGAAGATATTAAAAAGTAATAAAACACCATAGGATTAGTAGCCAAAATATATTTGTTATAATAGTTAGCACCGTTCACAAACATTGGCCCAAACACAAACAGATCAACCAAGTTTAGTATTCACGATGTGAGTGTATTTAAGTGTATGAATTTAGTAAATATTGAGTGCAAACGTTGAGTTACATTACGGATTTGTAGTGTTGTTTTAATCGTAATAGCTTTTATTTTAGGAAATGGTTAATGTTTATAACGTTGTTAGATGCCGTAGTGGCTTATCATGTGTCTATAATTGCGATGGTTGTGGGTTCAATTTTTGCTAGGGGGAATTAATTATTTTTAATTCGTCATTTTAGTGTGTTAGCACTAGGTTCCCTCTGTCTACCTTGCAATGTGCGGCATACAGTGTGACGATAATAACAAATAATCTATATATATAAAAAGACTTGTGCTGACTGACTGAGGTAAGACGCACGCAGACGACGTAACCGCTGATGATAGAAACATGAAACTTGGGCAGATGTTTATTTTCATATTCTGGACATCCACTAAGAATCCCTTCTTAGTTATTTCTAATATTTTAACCCTAAAGGAATGAAATAGGGGTTGAAAGTTTGTATGGAAAAAAAAATTATCTGCACCAATTTTTATAAAATTTGAAATTCAGACTCTTAAAAATATTTCATTGAATACGTGTTTCATGGTTTTTAAGAATTCACCCCCTAAGAGTTCAAATAAGGGGTTGAAAGTTTATATGGATCTTTAAATTGCCACCGATTTTTATAAAAATTTAAATTCAGACTGTTAAAAATATTTTATAGAACGTGTTTTTTTTAGAATTCATTCCTAATAAGCAGGCGAAACCGCGCGCGCCCTCTGGTACTGTATAACTATCATAACTACATACTCGTACATACATACATACACACGTATTCAGTTGCTTCAAAAGTTCTTCAATTATTTCAAATGAAATCTACTTTATTGTCAATATTTAATTATATGAGGCCAAATTTAATTATATAAATAAAAAAATATTATCATTTCCTCGCTTTTATATGATGGCAAAGCGCGGCGTTAAGTTGCGCCACTCAACACGCATCGCTCCAGAATTTAATGGAAAGTGAAAAGCAACGGAGGTGTCTTAATGGAGACAGAATGTCTTAACAATAGGTTCCCAGGTTCAATTATTTAGAAGTATACAAAGATTGAGAAACATTTTTAATCCTTTCTTTTATTTCAATGGCCATTTTATTGTGTTAATAACAACTTCAGAAAACTAATAACAGTAAAGTAATAATTTTTAACTAACATTATATGGACGATGACTGCTTGAAGAGTGGGTAACAAAACAATGTTATTTCCGGAAAATATACGCATAAGGCCCATAAAGCCCTGACCCGATTATTTAACAAAGCTGCACTACATGTCGCGATAACAAGAAACAAACAAAAAAAATGAAAAAGAAATGCTTTAGAAGCGTTGAAGTTTAGAACGTATTACGTAACAAGGTCCGTACGAACAAACAGACGCTCCATTAGCGCTAATTGTGTTAGCCGTGGCTGTTTACTGGCACTTTCTGCTATACATCATTGCTTCAGTAAAATACATTAAGGAACACCTTGAAGACATGAGATATTGTGTGTAGCTTTTGTTCCCCATACAATGGAAATGCACTTAAATGTATTTGGTTGATAATATAAAAATGTAGGCGATAATATAGAATGCATGGTTTTCTTTATATTCAAACGAATGTATTAGAATACATCTCATCATTCTGTCATATTTCTAATATTTATGCATATAAATCTTTTATTTTGTGCAATTATAAATTTTATTTTACTATATACTACTTTTATGTCTATTTAGCATAATATTTTTAGGGTTCCACATCAAGAAGTAAAAATGGAACCTCACAACAAACATAAATTTTCACTATCATTTCATTTTTACATTAAGAATTTTGCTGCATTTTGTTTCAAATTTATATGGAATTCTGGAAAATTTGGATACGAAAATAGAAATTATTACAAACTTATATTTGTAGTTCGTTTCATAAAAAATGACTACGCCCAAGCGTGCAAATGAGTGCCATTTTAAGTTTGTCAACTTTTATAAGTTTTACTTCACGTTGACGTACAAACCTGAAATTGTTACAGAAGCCTCGTTGGGCGTGTCCGACTCACACTTAACCAGTTTTTTATCTGCCAGCTGTATCAGCTATCTTCTATTTTTTTAAGCATTTGTGCATGTTATTCTTAAATAAGTTTTATTAACTTGTACACGAAATTAATCAAATAAACAACTTTACTTCAATACTTATTTAGAAAACGTATAAAAATTTGAACGTAGCGGGACGACCAGGGCTCTGACCACTAAGCCATACGTTCGGTCGGTTTCCAGGAGGCGCGGGTTCGAGTCCCGCTCTGTTAAAATTTTTATACGTTTTCTAAATAAGTATTTTTCTTTCCTAAGTATGAAATAACACTTTAAAAAATGTTAAGAAACTTTACTTCAGTTCCGATAAGTACTCATTTGCTAATGTTAAGCTATCATATTTCGACTGATTCATCCAACAATTGGTTCCTAAACAAAACAGTGTAAATCGCACGTGCTTTAAATGTCATAAGAAATGGTATGGCACGGTCATTTGAACATCCGCGTCATCTCAAATGGTTTATTCATGACGCATCCGCACCAATCACTCAGATGACATCAACTATTGCTATCAATATGTATGTAAATAATAGTCAAATATGAAACTAAAATAAACAACAAAAATAAAATATTATCCATAAAATTTATACGAGATCCTAGTATCAAGATGTTGGCTTTTTTACTTTCCGTCTCAAAGACATTGTGTAACTGTATGCGCAAATAAACGCCGCGTTATATCACATCAGAGTGGGAAAATGATTAATTCCCTCGAGTAAAAATCAAACTTACGACCATTACACCTATAATCAGACGGTGTTTCACTATACCATAATTTTTATATTTATTTTCAATTGCTTTGAGGAGGCCAGTCGTGGCGCAGGGACACAAAGTGTCTTTGTAAAACCGACTGGTTGTAGATTCGATCCCCACTCGAGGAGATGAAATCTTTACTTAAATTTATATTTACATTTCTTCGCTCTGATGTCGAGGCAAAGCGCAGCGTTGAGTTCTGCCACTCAACACGCATTGCCTCCAGAATCTTAACACTAGGTTCCCTCTGCATACCCTGCTGCGTGCGAGATACAGCGTGAAGCTGGTTAATTTATATTCAATTATTTTAATAGCTTCACGCTGTATCTCGCATATAACAGAGCAGGCAGAGGGAACCTGTTGTTAAAACACTCCGTTCCTCATGCACCGCACAATTTGAAAGCCATTGTATGTTGACTGGAGAACAACAGCGCGCTTTGTCTTGTTATTAAAAAGTAAAAGATCCATTCTTCCGAACGGGAATCGAATTCCCGATTATCATGATATAGAAGAATAACATCGTTTAAAATAAGATTTTATTCTACACTAAGAAAATATTCATAGACCATGCTGTGAAAATAATAAATTTCCATGTAAACTTTTCATTTCCACGCTGTTGCATAGAAAAATCGTGCTTAAACGATATTCGATATTCGAATATTTCAAAACTTTAACGCCGTAACGTCCAATATATTTGTTACATGTAAAACAAAGATCTATATATAAATTTAGCTTTCAAATGGTAATTTTGTTATTGAAACGTACCTATTATAAATAAAATAAATTTATTTTATTTTATTTATAATACTACAACTTCACACTGTATCCCGCGCGCAGCAGGGTAGGCAGAAGGAATCTAGTGTTAAGACACTCCGTTCCCCACTTTCTGCCGAATTCTGGAGGCGTTGCGTATTGAGTGGCAGAACTCAACGCCGTGTTTTGCCCCGATACCAGAGCGAAGAAATGGAAATATAAATTTAAGTAAATATTTCATCCCCTCGTGTGGGGTTCGAACCCACAACCAGTCGGTTTTACAGTCACATTTTGTGCCCCTGCGCCACGACTGACCTCAATTTCAAATATTATACACACCTACTATATAAAATAATTCGACGGAAAAGTGGAACGGAAGTGTCTTAATGAGAAACGGAGAGTATGTACACTAGGTTCCCAGATTCCCTCTGCCTACCTCTGCCTATATAAAATTAAACACAAACAAAAAGTACGTAATGTATTTTAAACGTTTGAAAATAATGTCACCTTTCATAAATATTTTTATACGACAAAAGAAATAAATACCTACCGCACGTGATTCATTTTAACAATAAGCAAAAATATTATTGCAAACTTTCCTACCATGAAAGGAAGCCACTGAGGAAAAGGATGACAGCAAAACATATAAGAGTTTCCATCGAAAAATATCCGAAGTACGCAACTCTGACTAATAAAACTTTGCAGAAGCAAAATACGACTGAGTAAAAGTTTAAAGTTTTATAAAAAATAAACCTGTTTGTTAAGTTTAACCAAACTTTACCTTACATCGCTTCTCTTTAAAATCATATATAGAGACAGTTACAGTTCTATCTTCTAATAAAAATGCAATTGATAATATTTAATTCTCATTATAAAATATTTCATATTTCATTTCTCCGCTCTGGCGTCGGGGCAAAGCGCGGCGTTGAGTTACGCTCAACACGCAATGCCTCGAAAATCGGCGGAAAGTGAGGAACGAAGTGTCTTAGCACTAGGTTCCCTCTCCCTACCCTTCTGTGTGCGGGATACAGCGTGAAGCTGATTTTTTTTTTAAATATATTATAAGTATTATATCTAAAAATCTGCTTTACTTAAAACTTTTAAAGTTTCAATGCACATCTGTTTATTTTATGTAAACAAAGTTTGTCTGTTTAACAACTAACTAAGACTGGGAAATTGCCGTAATTTCATCACTAGAACAATTATTCTATTTATTTTGCAGTCACATTGCAAAGTTTCTTAGTTTCTTAATATAGTTCTGCAAAGTACATTTTTTAACTTTGTTTAATTTTAATAATTATATCTATACATTATTATTATGTTTGGACTATTGTAAAGTAAAATAATTAAAAAGAGCTTTATACTTGCTAGTTTTCTTTATAAGACAAGCAATTACTTATTATTGAGGCCAGTAGTGGCGCAACGGCTCGAAGTACGACTGTAAAACCGACTGGTTGTGGGTTCGACCCCCACTTGAGGAGATGAAATATTTACTTAAATTTATATTTCCATTTCTTCGCCTGTATTTTCTGATCTTTTTATAGTAAAGGTCGTCTGAAGGAGATCCACTGTAGTGATAAGGCCCTTACACCAATGTTTTTTTTCTTTTCTTTTTTCTTATTGTATTTTATCATTTTGGTGTAATTAAATATTCAATAAATAAATGAATGTTACTACAGTTATACAGATATGTAATTGGATATATTAATTTCTTTTCAACCTAATACACATTTTTCGCCTAATTTCGAGACATTGCATGTCAAGTGGCGAAAACCTATACCGCGTTTTATCTTACCAAAGAATTAAAAGGAAAATTATTGAAAGGTAAATCATTCCCCCGAATATGAATCGAACCTACATCCATCTCCATTACACTCAAAACTACTACGCCACGACGTACTCAAACCTTGTCAATACAGTCAACGCCTACACTAGACGTCAACACTAGCATTCAAAACAACTGGCCAACCCATAATTGTTGTCCTCGTGTCACTTTGATTGTCATATGTCAGGAAATTGATGTATGGACCTACATGCGTTGTTGTATTTGAAGTCATTACCTTTTTTCTTAAGTAGTCAGTTTAAATATATAGTGTATTGTATGATTTATAGTACTATACTATTATACTTTCTTTCATGCTTAAATATAAAAAGTATAAAAAAACCGGCTTTAAATACTTGTACAGAATTGTAAAAAATAATATTTTAAATAAATGATAATAAAGAAATTGAGACATAATAAGTAAAAGTATTGATACTTATATACCTACTTATTTACTATTTTAAATACGTTTTTGGAATCGGTGGGTACTTTTTTTCTTGGATGCCATACCTACAATCATCAGCTTAACCAAATAATTTGATATTATATCCCAATCATATTTAAAAGATTGTCCCCTAACTGTCCTAACTCTCAATCGTTGAGGAGTTGAGTATTCTATCTCCTTTTTTCCTCCTATTTTCTCGATTTCCACGGGATTCCATTATCAGATACTGACTTGGTAGTAAAAGGGCTACACGTTCAAAAAAAAAAAAAGTATTATTAACATTAGTCCACAATTGACAGAAAACTGATAAACATAAAAAAAAAACCTAATTAACTTACATGTGTAGTTATATTAATGTTAAAATAGGTCTATAAATCCTTCGTAATGTGGTCCGTCGAACAGATCTCGTCGAACAATTCTTTGGCAGAATCTTACGGAACATGCACTTACAAGTAGCTAAAATTCACATAGCTATTTAATTGATAAGCAGAAATACATGTAAGTTTTCATTACTTTTTTTAGCTTCACACTGTATCCAACATATAGCAGGGCAGGCAGAGGGAACCTGGGAACCTAGTGTTAAAAAACTCCCATTAAGACGTTTTCCCCACTTTTCCCTATTTTGTAGCCATGGCGTGTTGAGTGGCGAAACTCAACGCCACGCTTTACCTCGTTACCAGAGCAAGGAAAGGAAAATATTCAATATTTACTTTCTGTAAGTGGGAAATCGAACCCACCGCCTGTCGCGTTTACAGTCGACGCTTGTGCCCCTTGCGCCACGACTGGCCTCAAATTGAGTATATATATTTTACTCATTTATTAATTTCTTTTTTTTAAAGCTTCATGTTTTTAAAAATATCCGAAAGAAAGTAAAGTTTCATATCCTTATCCTTAACAAATTAATAAATTTAATTAACAAAATCAATATAAATAATTATAAAAATATTACATTATACAATATATTACTTTGTATAAAATTCTTACAATTTATTAAACTATGTTATTAAACTACAACTAAAGATTACACACGTTTTTAACTTAGTCATATTATTAAAAGTAGCAAAATATGTTTTTTATTCTAGTATTTGAATTTTATTTTTTAAAATTTTTCACTTGTTACCACAAAGCAAAGCGCTGGTGTTGAGCTCCGCCATATTTAAGACTTTCCCAATTTTAAAGTTAAGTGGCGGAGCTCAACATCGGGCTAACGAAAGCGAGAAAATTAAAAACAATTCATATTTGATATCTTTAGAATGGAAAGAATGCGGAAAAATGTCTTGCCATTGAGTTCTCTTTACCTTTCCTGCCATATGCAACAAATGACAATCGAAAAAAAAGTAAAAAAAAAATTATAAAAATATGCTACTCCTTATCTTAGCAATACCACAACGGCAGATTGAACCGTAAAATAATCTCATAATACTTTAAAAAAAAACAAACAAATATAGGACAAAAACTTACTATATCATTTGGGTAAACGTGGGTCTTAAAATATTTTATCATCACAATATCAAATAAAGTTATTTATAGTACGGAATGTATAAAATTTCAATAAAAACGTTGCTGCAGTATATTTTTTCCACATGGCACGCCAGAGTAAAGGGAACCTAGTTTAAAGACACTCTGTTCTCGTTCCGTCCGTCATCTTTGTTTATCTACGTGCTCTGGCAGAACGAAGATGCAAAAAATACATACACTTAAGACACTACGAGGCACTAAAACGTTCGAAGAATTGCTTGTTGAGTGACGAAACTCAACGCCGCGCTTTGCCTTGTTGCCATAGTGAGGAAATGAAAACATTAAACATGTCATTCCCCGTTTGCAGTCACTTACTTGTGCCACCGCACCACGACATACTGTGTTCATCGTAGGAATCGTAAGATACAGAATATGAAACCTAACTAAGGGAATGTCACACAAACAAATCGGATATAAAGTTCAGGTTCAATAAAAAATTCAAAATTATTAAGAAATGATTAGTTAGTTATTTATCGCAAATAAAAAAAATGAGAAATAATTGACACAACAAAATATGTTATATTTTATCAGATTACAATGGAAAATATTCGCACGGGTCCAGCATATGTACCTACCTCTAGGTATTTGAAAATTATTTCTAGAAACTTCGCGCTACACTATAGAAGCCAGTATAAATTCAAGGTTTCATATGAAACAATAAACGTTTAGTTATAAATTAGCACATACGCTGTGAAAAGGAAGTGTGTCGGACGAAGCAATTTATAAGGCACACGATTCTGAGAAGTGCTTGCAGGACACTTGCGCTGTTTACCGCCTGACAACTGAGACCTCCATTGATTATAAATAAAATAATAGATATAATAAAAATCATTCGTTCGTCCATACATCCATCGACTAACGTCGTCGTGGAGTTGTAGCTGTAAACATCATGGTTAGCAGTTCGATCTCCATTCGTGAAGAATGAATTATTTTTATTCCGTGCTTCGGTAAGGCACAGAAGGTACGGTGTTGAGCGCCGCCACTTAAATTTTGGCGTGAAGCTATAAAAAAACACATTTTTCTATAATTATTATATTGTATCGCCATCGATGTACATGTGACATATATGAGGACCGAACACACAAATATCACGTTCAAGAACCATAATAAACTCACGCTTCTTAAAATCCCCGGATACATTAGTATATAAGTCCATTCATACAACACAAATAAGCTTTATAACCGAACTTTTTTGATAATACGATGTTATGACTGAAAACACAACATAGTTTATTTCATCCATAATCGCACAAATCCTAATAAAGGAACGCAACAAATAGGATTTTCTATTATGGAAAATGTAATGTACATTTTATCCTTTAAGCTCTCTTATTTTTAATCTGTTTACAAAAAGGACTCGACGACTTTCCATGAGATAACACGTCGCCAGAAATGAAAATATTAGTTTTTTTTTACGTCGTCTACTTCCTTTTATTATGCGAAAATTCTGTCTGTGACAGTTTTTCGTTATTCAAGGTAGAGTTCTATTCAATTCTCCTTAAATCCTTTAACCACAGGATCTAATAAAAACTTTTGGAAAAGATTTGTGTTTTGTAATTCTCACTGCTTTGTACCTAAATACAAAATATATTTCATGAAATTATTAATCTGATTTAAAATATTTTTACGTATATGTTAGTTTTTATTTACGAATTTTTCAAGTTTAGAATGTAAGAACAAAAACCAAGAAGTAAAAGTCGTATAGTTTACCTACTTAATTTTTTGAACATCAAAGAATTTACAACCAGTTCACTAAATTTAATTCCACAGATCTTAGTAGAACCAACGCAAGATACTTTTATTTTTTTCAAATAGTCAAATATACTATACATTTATCCAGAAGGCCGTCTTTTATCAAAACGGAAGTGCTGCAACTAAGTCATAGGCACATTACATTGACGCAAGCGAATTGACGTGTCTGGATTTACCTGTAGATAACTTTAGCTATTAACGTTAAAAACTATTACACATAAG
>DWQW01004982.1:0-18642 GCA_018249695.1 Heliconius erato demophoon | reverse complement strand
ATTTATGTGTATTGCCATGCATATTTTATTTTATTTATTTATTTATTTTTAACTTATACTCAAGGTACATACTGTTACAGCGTTTCCTGTTTTCTGCCGAATAATTCATTTTCTTGAGTGTAACTAACACCAACACAACAGGTCTCAATACATCATAATTTGCGTATGTTGTATTTTTTTGACTTAATTACAAATTAAATTAATTATACCTGTCCACTATTGTAGCGGTCGTGGGGAAAGTTTGGGTATCGAAAGAATGGCAAAAAAGATTCATAAAGCAAGAGGGAATGGTGAGGCAGGTTGAAGCTGGAGGAGATCTCGCTTGACTTTCGAGAGCACATGTCGAGGATATTGGAGTTAGATCCAGTCACCTATAATTTTGGAGACAGTGCGTGCCGAGTGGCGGAGTTCAAAATCGTTCTTTGTCTGCCAGAGCGGGGGAATAAAACTGTTTCATTCAACCCGCTTTAAAAGTAAAAGTTACAAAAACACATTACATAAGGATCATTTATCTAAGAACAGTTGAGGACATTCGCGTTATTACCCTCTCTTATATAGGTGGCCGCTGCATTCGAAGTGATGAATTGCTTCCTCTAGTGACACCTCAATTTGTTAACGAAAAATCTACTTTTATACTACAGAATAGAGTTCAATTTATAAACGCGGCTTATTATTCAGTCCTAACATATAAAATTGGCGTTTGCTATGGGAGGAACAAAACGTCAAATGTTTTTTTGATATAATATATTCATTAATCAAAGTATGAACTATTGCTATTTTTGCACTTTCGCCATATCGTAGGTAGTTCATTGATATTTTACGGAAAAAATCATTCGAACGGAAATCAATAAAATCTTTGGAGACGGTTCGGGCCGTCACATCGGAGTTGATTCTTTTCTCTTACAAAAAGTTATCCAAATTTTGAAAAAAAAAAAAGTGGTAATGTGGATGTGGATGTCTTAGACTTTCAAATTGAAGCTCTTCTACTTGTATGTACTTGTATTGTATAAATAGCTATATAAATTTGAATTTGGAATTCCTTATCAAAGAGGAGAAATTTGTGATTTTAAAGTGCCAGTACGACTAAACGCCACTTTCATATGTAAGGACCTAATACATACTCGTATAATGGAACGAACGTCTTTTTGATTTAGCGAATGAGTCTCTAGTTTAGGAGAAGTTGATTTTTTCAGCTCCCGTTTGATTAATGGTTTTTCATGTTTTATTATAATTGTGTGTGATATAAAGTACTTTTCAGCATTCGATTACTTTTAGTGACGTAGATAATAATCAAAGTGCGGTATAGCGCGGTGGAACAAAGTCTGACTGTAAGCACGGTGATGGTGGTCGGGTAGCATATTTAGTTTTAAAGATTTTTGGAAACCCGACGTTTTGAAGACTGCATTCATCCGTTGTCACGGCTAGACTGAGAATCACGCAAGTCATGTAGACAAGGTTATATGGTAATGATAATATCTAGATAATATATACGTTGATACCTGATGTACCTTACTATAGAAGACAAATTCAATTTTTCATTTTAAGTTCATTATCTATATCAGTCACCCCTTATTTATCCACAACTTGTCTAGGTCGTCCTAGGTCGTTTATCAAAACTTCTTAATTTGCTTAGAAGGGTCCGTCTATTGCCAAGGTTGGTTCCACGACAAAGTTTCGGGCTCCGAAAAAGGTTCACCAACGTCGTTAGTAATTGGCTAGATGACAGTTACAAATAAATAATATGAGAGACTTAAAAAAACTTATTAAAAAAGTAAATTACAAACTTTTCCCAGAATTTTCTATTACAAAATTAAATAATACGTACATGAACTAAAACTCTTCGAGTCCTGCTACGTTCAAATTTTTATACTTTTTCTAAATAAGTATTATATTTTTTTTCCTAAGTGTGAAATAACACTTTAAAAATTTTAAAATGTCCTAATGATGTAAATTAAAATTAAAATGAGATATTCATCGCATCCTGTGGGCAAGTTTGTTTTACATCCTCTTACTTTACTATGAGCAGCTTTCTGAATGTGACTTAAATTTTACCACGATTAAGTAAATTACTTAACGAATGGAGTGTTAACAAGTGATAATAAAAATTTTATGTTGTATAATACTTCAAGCTTTTAAGCCCTTTAATTTAATATACAGTTACGGTAGTGTAACTGCGTCTGTAGATATCATTTGGCGTTACATTTATATGACTTTTTTCAAGCATATAATTTTCGTAGTATTATGAATTTGGAATTATAAATTAAAGTAGTAGTACATACTGTATAATATATACAAGCTATGAGTTTTGTTTTCGTTTTTTTAAAGTATGCATTTACTTTCTGTACAGGGTACTCACGTACGGGTTCAGGGTACGCAGATGGAGCTATGAAACCTATTATTAAGACACTTTCACTTAGAGAAAATGAAAATATTACATAGTTCATTTTCTCATCTAACATCGAACTCACAACCCGTTGCCTCACAGTTGCACGCTTGTGCCCCTGCTCCACCACTGGCCCCAACAGAACTCTTCTTCGTAATGTTTCACTTATTTGAATTTAACTAGACTCCGCGAGGACATGTAGGTACATAAACTAAAATAAATTTTCTTCACTGCAACTTTGCATCCAAAGTGAAACTTAAGGGCACTCCCATCTCAGCCGATCCACGATATCCTTTACTGAGAGTAGAGTTCCGTTTTATTCTAAAACACCCATACTGTTACGATCACAGACGACGTTAAGAAACGATATGGCTATATCCGCTTTATTGCCCTTATGACCGGCTCGATCACCCCGAACGTTTTCACATTCTACAGATACTAACAATGTACTATTACTTTTCCTACAAAATAATTATAGTTATAGACTACACAAAAATATTTAATTTAAAATTAAATGTTAAATACCTTTCCCCTCAATTTTTCTCTAGGGCTAGAGAGTAATTTTCATAAAATGAGTGACTTCGTTCTCTATTTTCCGTCAGACATTGTAAGTCTTACTTAAGGATTAAATAAAATATATGTGTTCTGTGAGGATCGATTGTCGTAGAGATCTTCAGGATAGGCTCATGTCAAACAGTGGACTACAAAAGGCTGAGTAGATTAAACGATTCGTTTGCATCAACGGAACGGCGAATTTAAAAAAAAAGACGATCAAAGGCCATTGGATTTTATTTTTCTGCCTATCACAAAAACGAGTTCCGTACAAATAAAAAGAAATGTAACAGGAGCAAACAAAAACCATCCATTTTTAAGTTTTATACAAAATATAGACAATTTCCACTATTCAATTTCTAAATTATTACAATATACTTTTACTTTATAACATTTTTTTTAATAAGCCTTTACCGATCCGAGAAAATATAAAATCATTTTAGTTTTATGTAACTTACTTTTACACTATTTTTCAACCGCAACCAGCGATTCCTGAAGTTAACGCGTTTATTCGAATAACTCTTCAATTTTCGAATTAGTATAAAAATAGCTCTCTTTTAAAATTGAAGCCTCACACAGATCTCGGATTGGGGCTCACAAAATCTTGTCAAATTTAACGCATCAAAAATATATTCAAATTTTGTTTATTTTTACACCAATTAGGTGTATTCCCACAAAACTACGACATTGCACAAGGGGTGGATTAATAAATTCCTTAAAGGCCGGCAACGTATTAATGGTTCCTACGGTGTAAATATTCATTGACAGCGGTAGTCACTAACATCAGGTGTGTTAAAGGTTATAGGTTTGTAAATGAAGGATAGAATTACTGTTCATTTAACTGAATAATAAAAGCGAAGTGACGACGCCGCGGCCCCTTAGTCGACATCAAATAAAAGAAAACGTCCCGTTGTAAGTTAAAACTTTATGCTTTTGTTAAAGAGTAAAAGTTTTAACAAAGATATTATTTTAATACTTCTGGTAGAAATTTATTGTGGAACTAGAAAAAACTGATTTAGCATTTATTTTAAAGACAGAGATTTTACTTTTGAAAATCATCAAAATACAAAAAATGCAATTAAAATGATTATATATGTAGGTACTGTAAAGCGGTTGAAAAAAAATCAAATAAATTAAAAGAAAAAATAAATAGATTACTTCCATCGACTCTTTAGCCTTACAGGACTCACCGTGTTAAACGCCGCGATCCACTAGCGTTATATTCAGTGACATAATCAATAGTAGTAAGTGTTCAAGTGTTGGTGAAACATAAGTAAAGTATGAACTACAAGTGTTTCTATGAACTGCTCTTGCAGTACGTACATATGATTACATAGAGTAATGGTACTGTGTGCTGTTATTGAGACTTTTACAGGACGTCGATTAGTACTGTACTTTGAAATTTAGACCAAACACAAGTCTAAGATAGCTCTTAAAATAATAAAATGCAAGTAGTTCTACCTATATCTATGCTATCTACATATTATCTATCTATCCTTCTATCTATCTATCTCTTATGATTGAGATCAAGTTGAAAAATAATAAATGTAATACGATTCTAAACTGCGTCATATAATTTCAAAGAAATTTGCTTTTATTCTTAGCATATCTAAAAGATAGCAAAGTTTCGCCGGTACTCAGATATTGAAGGTTGAGTGCTTCAGTAAAATTCTTGTTCTCTAGCGTCATCGTTGCATAGAAGTGCTATGGAGGAAATTTAATGTATAATAAAGGTTCACATTTTCAAAAAATATTACAAATATTCTTAATTATAAGAAATAATAATTTTATATTTTAGTTAATATTCGGAACTAGAGGATGGATTTGATTATACACTTTAACTTCTAAGCCCAAACGAAACATACTATATTATATGTGCATATTTTTAATGAAAGTAATAAATTTCAGACTAGACTAGTACAAAGTGCGACTGTAAAATCGAGTGGTTGTGGGTTCGATCCCCACTCGAGTAAGTGAAATATTTATTTACATTTATATTTTCATTTCTTCGCTCTAGTGTCGAGGCAAAGCGCGGCGTTCATTTCTGCCACTCAAGACGCAATGCCTCCAGAGCTAGGCGGAAAGTGGGGAACGGAGTATCTTAACACTAGGTCCCCTTTGCCTACCCTGCCGTGTGCGGGTTACAGCGTGAAGCTGATAAAAGTAATCAAAAAAGCTAGCGTCAAATATATGTCTCTCTAGAATTGCATAAATTACCATATCTCGGAATCTACCGACCCAACTGTGATGAAATTTAAATTATTTTCTATTTTAGAATATACCACCTCCATATGAGTTTTAGTTCCTAAGAATTATATGGACCAACAAACAAACAAGTGCATGTATGTAACACTTGAAAAATTTACACAGATGCTTAGAAATGTAACTCAAATATTATCCAATCCCAACAAACCGCACACATTATCGTATAAGTCAAACTGGCAACTTGTTTTTTTTAAGTCGGTTAATCTATATAAGTTTAGGTACGTGCTATTTCTAGTCAGCTTCTAGATCACTTATCTAAGTTTAGAGTACAGCTTCAGAGACGGTTGTCTTAAGATGCATCTCATAGTTCCGGAGATGGAATCTGCAGCTCTCAGCGATCTCGTTGTGATTTAATTAACAAACTTTATTGTGATTTGATAAGTTGTCGATGATCTAAGCAAGAGGGTAAAGGTCTAGTATATTCACGTTAATGTAGGTATTCATATACAGACACGACACTCCGTTTCCCGTTTTTGAAAAGGAGGAACGAAGTGTTGTGCGAAGTGTAACTTTAAAAATAGCGGAACGAAGCGTCTTGACACTCTTTACTGGAACTGGAATGAAATTTAAAAAAGTTCCATCGAGTAAGCATTGAACACACAGAAATGTTATCAAAGAAATTGCATATTCTTCGGGAAAAAATGAAAATAGAAAGCGTAAAATAGTATAAGCGTAGTATAATCTAATGTCAAGACATAAGGATGAAATTCCTGAGAGAAGGTTAAACCCACTACGAACGAGTTTACAACCAGACACTTACTACCGCGGCTTTCTTGAAGGAAAATTCTTAATAAAATATAATCCCATAAAAGAAAACCAGCAATTCCAAATTGTTTTCGTGAGTTTCTTATTTCCAGACCACTGCGCGGGGAAATTGGCTTTTAATGAAACAGTTTAATTGATTCCCTCTCAATTACTGCGTTTGGTCAGTGAAGACCGCAATACCGAGATAGCACTTTATTGTCTAACAATTTACTTTGCATTTTCTTTAATATTATTGTTTCTGTTAATATTTGATAGACTATGTCGCGACGTGGTTCATTTCTTATATACGTTAGCCAGGATTACTTATAAAAATAATTAATCCTGGCTAAAGTAATCTTTATATTTAGCTTCACTTATACTTTCACTTATATATGCTATTCTCCGTTTTACGATACAATTCGTGACACCTTGTGTTGGTGGCGGTACTCTACGCCACACTTCGTCCTACTAACGAGAAAGTGTAAGGATCAAACTCTTAACCGCCACATTCGCTGTGATAGAGCCAAATAAAATGTATATTAAATAATACGCAATAACCATTAAAATTTAGCGCAGCAAAATTAAATCACTCTTTTACTCGTCTTGTATAAGTTACATCTCAACATTTATATACGGAGCGTTCATTAAGAAGCTTTAGCAGTATCAGCTAATCCCGCAGTCCTGTAGTAGATGTCTATACACTAACAAACGCAGGTGCTTCACCGAAAGGGACGTAAATCTTCTGAGTTATGACGTAAGACATCCCTTCAAATCCACGTATTAACGTGTCAAGTATTGTGTCATAGAAATATAAGTTACATACATATTTGGATTATTAATTTTGAATCCATATCTGGTATTAACGGTGATAACTGCTTCAAATCCAAATTTCCTTTTTGAAATATATATCAGCTTCACGCTGTATCCTGCACACAGCAGGGTAGGCAGAGGGACCCTAGTGTTAAGACTCTCCGTTCCCCACTGTCTGCCGAATTCTGGAGGCATTGCGTGATGAGTGGCAGAACTCAACGCCGCGCTTAGCCTCGACACCAGAGAGAAGAAATGGAAATATAACTTTGAGTAAATATTTCATCTCTTCGTGTGGGGATCGAATCAGTCGATTTTACAGCCACACTTCGTGCCGCTGCGCTTCGTATTATTATAATTTACCGGCGCGACTCAGCCTCAGCCTCGTAGCGCCTGAACGTTTTGTGACGATCATTTTATGAGTTCAGAAACTTTTTATTTATATACTAGCGGCCCGCCCGCGGCTTCGCCCGCTTAAACTACTTGATTAGACATTTTTATATAGATTTATTTCAAACGAAAACACGAACCAAATATCTATATATTCACTTAAAATTTCCTTGAAGATCAAATCGTTCTTTACCGCCGTGTCGAATTAATTACGACTTAAACTTAACTGTTATGAATTATGAAAGTAATCTCCAATCTTCTTACCAACGCGATTGCTATATAACATTAGCAGGCAAACTAATGCCTTGAGTTGATTCAAATGACGATAACTTTTTTTTTAATGAATCGATTTTGATGAACCAAACTTTAGTAGTTAAGTTGAGTTAAAACAAAGCAATTAATGAAATTTTAAAGAAAATCGGTTTAGCACTTTCAGAGAAATATGTAGACATACATATCGACAGACAGACAAGAAATACAAAAAAAATATTTTTGCTTTCTATTATTATTTTTAAGGGGGACACTTAAAAAGAATAATATCCATTTCAGTCAAAATTACTAAATGTACAGACAAAATATTTTACTGTATATAGAGATTTTAGTGATACAAAAGAAATGTTGAAATATGTGTAATTTTTTGTTTTTTTTTTTGTACTTAAGAGTCGCAACCCATAGATTTTTGGTTGACTATAAGACCTATAATTCGGTTTTTTCTCTTTCCTCTAAAAGCTTGAACACTAAATATTGTATATCTAAATTTTAAGTAAGAATTATAAAAAAAATAATTTTTTCATTACTGTATTCTGATAAACTTCTCTCAACAATAGGTTTTTGTTTTAATTTGCTTACGGTTTATAAATTTAAAAAATGACATTAAAAAATTGTTCGATAAAATTTATATAAATAACAGTTTTTTTTAATTAGCTAAAACGAGTTTTCAGTGAATAAAAATTAATAATAAATATTATCACTATCTTTAAAATTACATTGCTATAAGAACACGACAACAATCAAGGTAATTAAATAATGAATAGTACTTTAAGCGGGCGAAGCCGCGAGCGTATCGATAGTATACAGGGTGGAAGTGTCAGCACCACATTAAATGAAACCACAGTTTTAACTACTCTATAAAAGTCTAATATAATTCAGAAAAAAATAAATTCCCAAAAATAAAAAAGTTTTTTTTTCAAACAAAACAAATAATAAAATAATCGTTTTAAAATAAAACGCCATTTGTAAGGATGACGCACGCACACATAAACCTATCAAAGGAACACCACCGCACACGCCTCATTTCGAAATCGAGTCGTATGTATTGGCGATAAAGTTCAAAGTTGTTTAACCTTTAGTAGTATTTTTGTAGTAGTAAGTGTTTATGTTATTGAGATCTATACGTAATCGCGTCACACGAAATACAGGTATGGATAAAAATCGTGAAATGAAAAAAAATTCTACGTCCAAACTGTTGAGGCATCTTGATTAATTTCTTTAGGTATAGGTTTGAAATATTTTACTCTATATGCTGTTTCCGTAAATGGAGCGCTGCCTCTTCCACCCTGTATAAATGATTTAATGATACCAACTGGACATTCTTCGCTAAGATTAATGTTTATTTCAGCAAACTGCATACTTCTTGGTAAAAGAAACTGAAATATCGGACATGTTCTATTGTTATGTGAAAGCTGCTCCATACATTTTTCTCTAAATATCCTCTAAAATATATGACTACAAATGGTTAAAACTGTGGTTGGAATTTTGTGAGATTTTATGACATCTATACAAATGCAACGTTAAAATGAAAATTTGAACGTTTACGTAAGACATAAGTATCATCAATTCATTCAATCAGTTTCTTACAACAATTTTGATTTCATTATATTAATAGTAAAGTAATAAAACACGGTAATATAGAAAAAGCAAGTACCCAACACAATGTCTCCATACTAGGTGATACATTTTCTCTAAATTATAAGTACGTAAAATATATAATGTAACGCTTAGCTGCATATGCCAGCCAAAGCCCTGCCAGCCAAGCCAGTCAAGCCAGGCATGCCGCAAAGAGACGAGCCAGCCAATGCTGACATTTTAATGCCGGAGTGTAGGAAAGAGGTGTATAAATAAGCTGTACATCGTATCGTGTACGTTATAAGGCGAATCTCTACCAAATTTTATAAAAAAATATAATAAGTACTGATTCGCTGTGTTTAATTCCTCTCTGTTTCAATAAATAATATTCAAACCTTCATATTTAACAATTTGTTCTGTATTTTTCGCTCCAAATTCAAGCCCGAATACCAGAGCGAGTAAATGGAAATGATTTAAATAACATAACAACATTAACATTCGAGTTGTAACCGAATCCAAAGCCATAACACAACGCATAATGGCCTATGTATGTAATCAAAATGTAAAAATCGATACATATTTGCTGCATCTATACCGATACATCAATTAAGCTCGGCGGCTCACTCGCTCGCTATATTGGTACGCAATTTTCGCTAAATCGATTATTTAAGCTTTTAGTGTCACTTGCAAAGCGCATTGTGGCGGTTAAAGCGGTGAAAGAGAAACATAGTGCAGATATGACATGTATATATTTATGAGATTTGATTAGAATAGAAAAATATCTGAGTTAGCTCGATGCATGTAAAGCATTCTGGAATTCACTTTGTTGGTAAAAACTTATATTCATGATAAATATATAATATATATTTTTTAAACGTAGAGAAGATAATTTGAAATAGGTTATTAGTAAATATAAATGTTTATTTGAGGGCGTCAAAGCAGATGGTTTGGTTGTAAATGCGACAATAATGGGTTCGATTTCCACTCGGGGGAATGAATTATTTTCATTCATTTCTCTGTGGCTTGCGCACAAACTTGTCTCAATTGTCTCAGTAATTGGGCTGAAAGGAGTAAGAAGACTGTCTTAACACTAAATTTCCACTATATAGGATACTGCTATATGTAGGACACAGTGTATGAAATATAAAGTACACGTTAAGTGTAATTGAAGAGAAGTGTCGGTAGCGCAACTTGGTGTAAGAATGATAGTCCAATAACAAAGTTGTGTAGAGTTCAATGTGAGTTACGTTTCTTAGTAACTGTAGCAGTTTCATTGTTTAAAGGACAAAATATATCACAAATGTATCGAATCTATCAAAATAACTTTCTTAAATCATAATTAAATTAAACAGTCTACAGATACAAGAACGTGTAAAATAGCGAACGAACGATATGTCATTGTATGATCTTGTAAGGCAGGCATTCGTCACCGCTTCGTTTCAACGGTTCTACGTAATTTTAATTATACTGCGAGAGCGTTATCTTTTCTGTATAAAAGAAATAGAAATCAAAACTAACCAATATTCGAAACCGTGCCTCTTGGAAACCGTGCCAGGGCTCTGATAACTAAGTCATAATATTTTCTTATAAGTTATCGAAATTCTTAAATCCTTTTAACACCTTATATATGTTTTATAATGTCAGTAGATAGATCAGTACAAACTTTCGCTATCCAAAGATCCAAAAGCACATGAGCGAGTGTCGCTACGTTTAGTTTTTGTAGATATTTAACTATCCCTAGCTTGGAAAAACACTAAAAATGTATCAAACACAACATAGGACAAAACTAAATTAAACTTTCAGTAAATGTTTCAGTAAAAATTTAAGGAGTAAAGAGCTTATTTCCATGTTATTTACACATTTTCGGAATACTCAATTTTCGTGGTTATTTTCAATCAAATCTGATAAAATTCGTGATCCATTCGTTCGCTTCGTGATTGCCGGATTAGTAGATTTAACGATTTAATTGTTTTCGTTACATTTATATTATCTGCGCATTGCTCGTACCAGTAACGGAACGGTCAGATGCAGTGCGTATTACTGCGGCGGTCGTAGGTTCGATTTCCACTAGGGGGAATGAATACTTTTCATTTTCTCGGTCTGGTACAAAGATAAAGTGTGGCATTGAGTTCTGCTACTTTGCTTTCCGACAATTGTCTCGATATTGTATGGAAGGTGGAGGACGGAGAGTATTAACTCTTTTATTTTGTTTATCTTGCCGATAACAGTATTTTTCACAAAATTTCTTCATTTATTCAAAACACGATTAAGTTAATTTATTTTGTTGACGTAATCTATTTAATGTAATGTAATTAAATTAACTTACCTCACGCTTAGAGACGCCTCCTTAGATCACCGTTTGACTGAATCGTTGAAGTTATCTGAAAAAAAGATTTATAATTTGTTTAATAACAAAAGTGTTAACATCTTGTCTTTTCATTGTAATTTATTTAATGTTATTTTAATAATTATTATGAATAATAATAGTCACGTATCAAATTCAAAATCAAAATATACTTCATTTAAATAGACTATTGTAAGCACTTTCGAATCGTCGAATGAACATATAAACAAAAGCTACCACCGGTTCGGAAGGCAGTTCTGCTGAGAAGAGCCGGCAAGAAACTGAACAGTTGCTCTTTTAATGTCAATGATATAATTTATTTATTACATTAACTGGCAGCTATCCTGCATTACATTCAATAGACATGAGTTCCATACATCTTTATCCTTTAAATATTCTTAAACAGTGTTATAATATTTACTTGTTAGTATTATTTTTACTGTTAACTTTAAATTGTTGTAGTTGTGTCTGTTAGAACGCAAAGTAGGTACGTGAATAGCTGTATTATAGAACAGTACATTTAGGAAGGAAGAGAGGCATGACGCAGAGATACAAGGTGTGCGACTGTAAGTGCGTTAATGTTTATTGTAATAAAGAAAAAACGTCATCGTCGTTGTCGTCGTCGTTGTCGTCGTAGTGCGAGTGAGGCGTTGACGCGATGAGTGTAGGTTGATATTATACATAAAGTTAATATGTGGCATAGCGTCCAAATGTAAACACGACAGTTGTGTTGTCGATTCCCAATTGGGGGAACGAATTATGGCAACAATACAAAACACGACGTGGAGCTGCCATTCAATGCGTAGGCTTCCAAAATCCAGCAGAAAGTGGGGAACAGAAATGTTTTAATACTTAATACCCAGGTCACCCTGCTATGTGAGATACAGTGTAAAATTTTTAAAATAAAAAAGAACAGAAAAAAACAGCAGTTCCTAAGATTAACTGGAAAGCGTTCAACTAAGCAAACTTTTCCGCTTTATAATATTATAAAATCTGTAACTTCTTCATAATATAATAATCTCCTAGATTCAAAGCGATCTATCCACGTTCATATATCTGATAGATGCATCTACAATGTAATCAGCTCAAGATATAAAACCGAGTGTACCAACACTCAGTCACGTGGTTAGTGTCAGTCGCTGACTTGGGAGAAATTGAATTTTATATGTAAATTATTTATATTATTGAAATTATCTTTGAAAATAAAATATTTTTTTTCCTCGTTCAGTTCCGCCAGCCAATACGAAACGACTCGAAAATTGGATAAGACGTGGTGAAAGGAATGACTTAATAATAAGTTCTCTCTGCCGAAACTGATACGTGCAAGATACAGCGTGAATCTTAAATAAATAATTTGAGTTTTAGTTTTCATAAAGACTCCGACCATATTACTCAACTTATAACACAGTTACTTGTGCGAGAGGTCCCTCAGCTCGGCTATGCCGATATTGGTTTAAGTATTAACTGTCTTAATTAGCAGTGGGCAAGGGAGTTGAGTCAACTAACGTGGCGAGTTACTTTGTCATTGTTGGTGTATGTATATATATATATATATATATATATATATATATATATATATATATAGAATAACCTGACGCTATATCCCCCATTAGATAGCAGGGTAGTCAAAGGGAACCTAGTGTAACACTCTGTAGTGTTGATGATGGAAGAATAAAAGTCTACTCACGTTTAACACTGAGTTTAATCAACACCACTTTAAATGTACATACAGTGATAACACAAATAGTACAATCACAATTAAACACGGTACAGTTTATAAGAAAGTCAACCACAAACATATATATATAACAGAACACGAAAGATACGAACTTAGAATAAAATACTATATAAAACAAAGGAACGTATGGAAAGCGCATCGAGTGGCAAGCAACGACTGTGATTATTAAATATGCCGTCCACAAGGGGGTAGGCATAAATATTATGGCACTATGGCACCTTACCCGTTTCAGTCGAAGGTAGTGAGCGCTTTGATATAAATAAACTAAATACGTATTCGTATTACTTACTACAAAATATATAAATTCTATTAAATGTATGTATGTATGTAAATGATAAATAAATAAATTACAATATTGAAATACATAAAAGACACATATTAAATAAACTATAAATATAAATAATAGTTCCCTACAACTCCTTTCCCCACTCACCGCCTTGTTTCCGAGAAATTGCGTGTTAAGTGAGATATTATTAAGAATGAATGAAGTGATTAGGTGAGTTTGTTTGCTTGATCTCATGAACTCGATTTGACAAAGATTTTTTATGTATTTATCAAGGAAAACTATAGGTCGTTTTTATGTGTATATTCTTTATTGCATCAATTAATATTATTATATATAAAAACTACACACTAGACGCTTGGTCCGTACTTTTTTTAACTTTTTGAAGCCTTCTAATATACTATAAAGTGGGGAACGGAGTGTCTTAATACTAGGTTTACTGTGGCTACCAAGATATGCGAGAAAAATGAAGTTGTTGTTTTTTCATTACAATAACGGTATTCTCGCTTAAAGTAATATAGGAAAATAAGGAAGTGGGGTGAATGAAATCTCTGGCGATTGACCCAAATGCGTAACGACAGATTACGACAGGCTTTGATTCCCCTATGTGGCTCATTAGCTATATGTACTCGAGTTAACAGAATTTGTTTGGTAATTAAAGCGAAATGTAAAATTTGAAACGATTTAGAATTGCTAAATCTTAATCGTAAAACCAAATAAAACCCCAAAAGAACAAAAATAGTATACATAACCATACTATTAATTACCAACCAATTTTCGCTAAATGCAGTTACGTATGGTATTAAACAAATAATCATATAATTCAGTCATGCGAAGCCGCGAGCGAAGCGCTAGTATGTACATATATATAAATGTATATCGTCCTATTCATTTATTCTATAAAATACGTGATATACGTAAAATAAATATTTAGAAAAGCCGCAAAACCGTTTGTAGGTAGCATTTAGTTTAATATACGATTGCTCTCGCTCGATTAAATGTCCCACTTCCGTTTGGATTTGATGTCGTAACACTGACACTTAGATAGGACATAAATTGTGAATTTCAATGGTATCTATAGTAAGTATATATATTTTAAACTAGTTAGTTATATAATAGTAATTCATAATTTTCAAAAAACATTTTTTTTTTGCACAAAATACTTTACCAAATATAGGATAATATCCCTTTTTTCACGGTCCCGCACAAGCGTGAAAAATTATCGAAAAAAATGTCTTTTTAGGAATTTGCTCGGTTCTGACAAAAAAATATCTACATTTATAATAGTATCGTCACTCTCACTCAATACGCAAAAAATATTGATATAGTTTTTTCTTTGATTGTAATTTGAGTCAATGGAGGCTTAGTCACTCAGCTACAACTCTAAAAATAAACTGTTTTAATAATTTATAAGTGTCTATACGTATATAAATTTCATGCATTCGGATGTAGCTAGCTCAGTCTAACTAACTAATATGATGATGTTCATATCTACACATTTTCTACTACACATTTCTAAAGTGTTATACTTAGGAAAGAAAAAAAGTACTGAAACAATTTTGATTTTTTCGTATAAACCTCATACCACGGTGAAATGTTAGCCAGTTTGAACAATATAGTATGTGAACATGTGTATGTCAAATTGAAAACTACCTTTTTTAAAGTCGGTTAGTACGCGCTTAGTTTTTAAATATTCCTTTAAATTCATTTGACTTTTCATGTTAACTTAACATAAAGTAACTTAACATAAAATCTATAATTCGTGTAATCCTGTTATCGTTTAATGTGTGGTATAGTGGATTCGTGGATGATTAGAACCATTTGTCACCAATATAAGTGTACTTTTTTCTAAATTTTTTAATTTTCACACTGTATTTGGCAGCGATTTAGCGATACAGCTATTGCCTGAAATTGTCGTAATTGTGGGTTCGACTCCTACTTGGGGGACACATAATATTTTTATTTCCTCGCTCCGGTAACAACACAAAGTGCACACACATACATTAAATTAAGCCACTCAACACGCAATAAACAGTAAGTCGGGAATGGAGTGCCTGAACTTAATCAGATTCCCTGCCTATATCCTGTTAGTCGGGATAGAGCGTGAAGCTCCTAACAAGTTATGATAAGTGCCAAGTCCCATAAATTACGGCTCCACATTAAATCTGCCAAAGTGCTCGCAGTGCAGCTCTGACCATACATCATGTATCACATTTAGATGCAGAGTGTAAAATGATGTTGAATTTTGATAGCCTTTTACATTTAAATGTATTGCACTTTAAGTTAAAAAACATAAAAAAATAATTGCATTATGCTCACAGTGTCAGTGTGAGCGCGACATTACAATTTGCGACGATTGTGCGTTTGATTCCCACTCGGGGGAGTGAGTTGAGTTCCCTCACTCATGTCCACACATACAATTTCTCAAAAGTTGGGCGGAAAATACAGAAGGTACAGCATCTTAACCCTTGGTTTCCTCTACTCTGTGTGAAATGTGGTCACAGATAACCACGTGGAATATACATTTTGAAGATATCTTTAATAGATACCGAACCAATAAATTTTAATGTTACATGTTATTACCCCTTACCGAATCACAGCAATAAAATCACAGTAAAAATGCAGCTTCCTATGCAAATACAAAAAAATATATATAGTTATATCCGACAGACGTAGAGACGCTACAACACACGTTTTATATCAATTTGTTAGAGCTAATAAAATGTGCTAAAATTATCTTGAATTTGTGTTAATTCGTTATTGAATGAAAGTACCATCAGTCTAAGGATGTTAATAGACAACATTAACATTGATCTCGACGGTGCCAGTAGTAATTGACAGCTCTTAATGAAGATGTCAAAAGTCTCAATGAAACTTGTAATCTGTAGCTTTAATTTCTTCGCGATTTATTTATACATATGTCAATATAATGAAGCAGAAGAGTTTATTTGGTTAAATTCGCTCATCTCAAGAACTAATGGTTAAAATTGTTTTTTTTGTGTCCTATAGTCCATTAATCGAGGGAGGCTATGGACTATATAATAATCGAGTAAACCATTCCGATATGTCACCAATCATATCTGTGATCGCACTTACTTATCGCACTAAGAATGTGTTTCTTCAGATTAACCGCGCAGGTGAAGTCATTGTATATAATATACACTAAGCCCTTCTTTATTATTATAGTACATTTTTTGATTTTAAGCTACTCTTTTGTTCTAATTTCTAACTCTACCATTTCATTTTCGTTGACAATATAAGAAACCTATAACATACAATAACTGCGCCATGTCAGTCTCTACATGAGGTATGAGACCTATCTACGTATAAGCATAACGTAAATCAATTTGAATTTATAATAGATTGCTCTAATGCTCTAATAGATCATAATATATCTAATATATTTTATAGTATATATTATCAGAAATAAGTTGTAACAAGCGTATAAAAATTTCGACGTAGCTTGATGAGAACGTATGGCTTAGTGGTCAGAGCGCCTGGTCGGTTTACAGGAGGCGCGGGTTCGAGTCCCGCTACGTTCAAATTTTTATACGTTTTCTAAATAAGTATGGTTAAAGGCTTCTAAACATCTTTACCGGACTTAATTTAAATAAAATGGAAGTAAAGAGCTTGCTTAATTGAATGCGCTATCTCAGGAACTACTGGTTGCATTTAAAATATACAATCTGTTTATCAAGTAAGACTATACCAGTAGAAGAAGTAGGTTATATAACATCACGTATCTTATAGCAAAACTAATTTACAAAACCAACTACAGCTTAATTTCCTTAATAATATTTGTATATGAATTAATTTCGAGGTGTATTCAAGCCCGCCGGTGACGTTTACGAAGCTATAAACAATATCAGTACTCGTTTGTGTCTGGATGCAGTCAGTGTGTAAAGACCGGATGTCGTGCGGACTGTGTGGAACAATCAATTTATTCGATGATTATTTTACTAAAGCCAAGTTTGTTTTTATATTAATCAATTTTGATGGAAATTAGTAGATTTAACTCGACTTGAACTCAAATAAAGCTATCAGGCCGTCGCAGAGCCTAACTGACTCTACTCGGAGCAATGCGTTTTTCTCATTTCCTCTCATTAACAAAACAAAGAGTTCCGCCCTCAACACTCAATGTCTTAGAAATAATAAGTTTCCTCTACCTACCCTGCTATGCAAAAAAGCCTGAAGTTATTTTTTATAATAAAAGAAATATTAAATTTAATTAAATAACCTTTTTTTTCACTATCTATTTCAAGATATCACTACACTTTACGCTACACTTGGCCTAAATAAAGTGACAACAACTACATATACATATACTAGTCGTTCGGTGTACATAAATATTACCTCAATTAAGATTCGAACCCACAACTATTCCAACACAAATTTCTTGAACCAGAACAGTTCAACATTCCGATCGTCATTCACAAAGTCATATTAGTCAGTAGGTACTGTTCCCATTAGCCTCGTTCCAGTACTAGGAAAGCATTTTATTCTGAAAGCAACACAGAAAATAAATAATATTCTTTTGTATAAGAGAAGTACTATTTTATTTTAAATTTCGCAAATAAATCCTTTTCGTGGAATGGAATGTTAAAATGACAGCGTTTGTTTGATTGAGCTCCGCGTTACGAGACAAAGGAGAATGTACTATGGGAGTTCATTGTTTACTTTACTCTATTGATAGTGCCAAGTTTGGATAATAAACGATGGTAGGTATCTTATCTAAATTATATTTAGATAAGCTGAAGAGTTTGTTTGGTTGAGCGCGATTACCTCAGGACCACTAGGTTAGAATTGCTAATTTCTTTTTCTGTTAGATAGTTCTAAAGGCTGTAGGTTGCAATACATCAGGTTAATCGTTCGACTCTAAAATTATTATTACTTATCTAAGATTGCATGGTGTTGCATAATATTGAATTAAGGCGGTCGATTTTTTTTAATTTTGATGCGTGTAACAATTGCGACACGAAAGAAAGATATCGTGTGAGCAATGTTTATGATATTTAATCAGTACGAGTTGGTATTCCTGTAACTGGTTGGGACTATAGTTGTTCGTCTCAAAGAACGAATTAATATGACGTGAATTTCAGAAATAGATAAATAAATAGTTCGTATGATCATCGATCGGTCGTATCGAATTGTCTTGTAGTTTCACTATGAGCTTCACGCTTTTACCCGCATATTATGTAGGTAGAGGAACCTAGTGTTGAGCCCATACATCTGCCCAATTTTCACTGCACTTTGTCTATTAGCGGAAATGTAAATATTAAATGAGATTCAAA
>DWQW01004981.1:0-18643 GCA_018249695.1 Heliconius erato demophoon | reverse complement strand
ACATGTTATAATAAGAAAATCGAAAATTCCTTTATAGTCTGAACTATAAGGCTATTAGATTAGTCGATGTTATTATTTTATAAATTATGAATTAAAACGTCTTAAATAGAATTTAGAAAATTTTATTTACTATATTATACTATTATTCTGCTAATGTTTTAGTGGAATACTTAACGACTCTGTAAATTGGTGAAAATTATATACAAAGCGCTTAAACCATGTTCTCGAAGTAGATAACTTCGTATTATGCAAGAGAAATATAAGTAAGTTAATATTAGCTTTACGCTTTATTCCATTTTGCAGGGTAGGCGAAAAGCAGTGTTAAGACACTCCGTTAACAACTTTCCATTCGAATTAGAGACATTCCGCGACAACCGCATTGCTAATAGCGAAAAAAGAACTTATAAACTTACAGATACCGTGCTACTATGCCGTGATAGCGTCAAAAGTTGTTATGTATTTTTATCCTAATTAGAAGCTGTAGTGTTAATTTTCATTTCTTCACGCTGGTAACAAGGCAAAAAAGCGCGGCGTTTTGCTCTGCTACTCAACACGTAATGCCTTGAAAATTCGGCGGAAAGTGGGAAAGAGAATGTTTTAACACTAGCTCACCACTGCCTACACTGCTATACATATACTATATGCAGGATACAGCATTGAAGGTGAAAAAAAATCCTAATAACAATGAATATCGGCTTGATATCGTTATTAGGATTATTTTTTATTATATAGAATAAAATAAAAAAACACAATATCATATTTTACATAAAATGAAAATAAATCTAGCAATAAATGATTAAAATATGTGTTGGAAACCGTTATTGTGTGATAAAATTAAAAGCACTCATTCAGGTTATTGAAATTTAATTACATATTGGATGATCGCTGATTACCTTCGTTGTAATAATTTTATATATTTGGAAATATATGAGACTAGCTATAATATATATTAATGATAATTAACGCTATCGTATATCAGTTGTTACGTGGCTGTGTGGCTTCGATTGATGCTTCAGGCGCGGTGGTTGCAAGTTGAAATTCTAGTCATAAGGATATTCGAAAGCCTCTTTATATAAGTTTAGTGAGGCCAGTCGTGGCGCAGGGACACAAAGTGTGACTGTTGTGGATTCGATCCCCACTCGAAGAGATGAAATATTTATTTAAATTTATATTTCCATTTCTTCGCTCTGGTTTCGAAGTAAAGCGCGGCGTTAATTTTTGCCACTCAACACGCGATGCCTCCAGAATCCGGCAGAAAGTGGAGAACAGAGTGTCTTAACACTAGGTTCCCTCTGCCTACCCTGCTGTGTACGGCATACAGCGTGAAACTGATTTATTTATTTTTTATCTTTATATCTACATATATACAGGGGCTGTAGGATAAAGCTTATTTAAAACTAAAAACACAAGGTCATTTTAAAGTTTATGTTAGTAATGGGAAGTTAACTTTTAATATAAAAATTTACATGCTAAACAGATTTTAATACATACTTTTAATATAATAATTTACAGAATGATGAAACACTATTATAGCATATTTATTGGACTAGTACAATTTTTACTAATATGAAAAATCGTCAGGGAGACGGGCAGTGTAAGCAGTTCAATTTCCACTCGGAGGAATGATTATATTTAAAATATTTTCCTTTTTTCGCTTCAGTAACTTCATATCTCGAATTAGGTCAAACTCTTAAATACTTAGTATGCTGCAGAGATGATTCGACATTGAAACATCGTTCGATACATCGTCATATCAATAACAAGTATCGCCGCATACTCATACATTTAATCTCATTTTTTGATTGAAAAGCTTCAAAGCAGATTGAAAGGAAACATTCAATATATCACAAGCCCAAGTCCCCAAATAAATTTTCCAATACTGAGTGAGGTTGTTTACTGAAAGACTTTCTTTTTGGATGTTTCATATCGAATATTTCTCATACTACGCCATTTATCAACGTTTCTATGAATAAATGGTAAAATATTACTTACTGTTATGTGCATTTACCAATAGTATTGAACTTTACTTTACCCAAAAGTATTATCTATACTTATTTTAAATATTTGTGACAAAAGAAATAATAATTTAATAAAATCTCACACTTTGTTCTTCCAATTTGGAGATACATACGTGATTGTTTTTAGCTTACAGCAGAGAGGGCAGAGGGAACCTAGTTTTAAGACACTCTGTTCCATACGGTAGCAAAGCGAAGAAATAAAAATATTGATGAATAATAATTCCTCTATATTATGTGTTTTGTTGTCAAGAAAGTAATTAGTGAATAGTTCACAAATTTAATTTAAATATATTACAATTACAACACATCTATATAAAGTTGGAGTACAATATACTTAAATGCTGAAATAAGAGAAATGGTCCTTTGGAAATAAGTTGCTGCACAAAGTAAAACTTAATAAATAGCCCTTTGAAAATAATACGAAGCGTGCCAAAAGGTAACGAAGCGCTTTGAAACTTTGTACGTGTCTAAGAAATTGGATAAGCTTAAATTAGTAGTTGCTATAAAGCACAATGACATTATTTTTTGTTTAAACTCACTCATCTCTCGCACTTACCAGGGTAGGCATAAAGAAGCCAGTGTTACGACTCTCCTCCAGTCTCCTCTTTTAAATTAATGCATTTTAAATACAATCATTCACTTAACCGGGACTGAACCCGCAACCATCAAGTTTTCCTTCAGATTATGTCCCGTTGTACTTTTTGTATATATTTTATACGTAAAGCTCAAAGTAATTTACATATACACAAATGTTTTTCAGTATTCCATATTTGTCGGGAGCCACGCGATAAATTGTATACATATTTTATTAAAAATAAATTACACCAAACGAATTGAAACAAAAAGAGCGTTTAAATTTTATCGTATCGTATTATTTGTTTTTTAAATATTTCACATTTTTACTGATATTACAAATACCGTGGACTTGTGCTGACTGACTGAGGTAAGACGCACGCAGAGCCGTAACCGCTGATGGTAGGAACGTGAAATTTGGGCAGATGTTTATTTTCATATTCTGGACATCCACTAAGAAAGGAATTTGAAAAATTTTAACCCTAAAGGGATGAAATAGGGGTTGAAAATTTGTATGGAAAAATTTTTTAATCTGTACCGATTTTTATAAAATTTGAAATTCAGACTCTTAAGAATATTTCATTGAACACGTGTTTCATAGTTTTTAAGAATTCACCCCCTAAGGGTTCAAATAAGGGATTGAAAGTTTATATGGGAAAATCTTTAAATTGCCACCGATTTTTATAAAAATTTAAATTCAGACTGTTAAAAATATTTTATTGAACACATGTTTCGTGGTTTTTTTAGAATTCACTCCTAATAAGCGGGCGAAGCCGCGCGCCCTCTAGTAGTTAATAATGTTATGTTAAATGATGATGGGAGTAAAAAAATTTTGGTATTGTACATAAGAAAAAAGGTCTACAAATGTCGGATATTCAATTAATATAGAAAAAGGCACTGTTTAAATATTATGAAGCATTTTATTACAATAAATAAACTTTTGTGGCATCACTAGGACCTTAAAATTTCTGAGACTAATCGTGGCGCAGGGGCAAAATGTGCGACTGTAAACGGGATAGGTTGTGAATTTGATTCCTACTCAATGAAGAGACGTATTTAATGTTTTCAACTATATGAAATATTTGCTCTGGTAACAAGGCAAATCGCGGGGTTTGTTTTGATGTTTGGTGGAAAATGGCCATGTTTTAATAGGAACGTACTGTTATAACACTAGGTTCCCAGGTCCCCTCTGGCTAGAGGAGAAGTCAAAACAATCATTTCTATAGTTACTATAGATAACATCTGTTATATTTCTCAAAAGAGATTCCGAGACTTGAAATGATTAAGTATAATTTAATATTTTAATTTAATATCGACAAGGCAAAAGACAAAGTGATCCACAGTAAATCCACTTTTACGTTTTATGGAGGGAATAGGATTGGAATGAGCTCCGTGTGCTGGCATTCATAAACTCAATTATAACATAAGGCGATTTTCAAAGAGAGAGGCTTTTGACAAGTAAAATAAAAGTGAATGTTAAACATTATATTTAGTCGTTAACTATCATAATCCTGACTCAGGAGCAAGGTGTGACTGTAAACGAGACAGGTTGTGGGTTCGATTCTCACTTGAGGAAATGAAATATTTGATATTCATTTTCTTCGCTCTGATGTCGAGGGAAAGCGCATCGTTGATTTCGGCGGAAACTGGGGAACGGAGAGTATTAATAATAGAATAGGAGCCTAGCTCCCTATTCTGTTGTGGGAAACAGCGTGATGCTAAAAAAATATATACTTAGTAGGCTAAGCACTATTCTCACAAATGGTATTATGATTAAATATATCTGAATATCTGACATAAAAAAGATAATCTTCGGATAAAATAGTCTCATAAAATAGGCATTTCTTATTCATGTGGTGCATCGATACATTTGTTAATATATTGAATTGCCTTAGAAAATTTATTCCAGAATAAAGCAGCGGATAAGTAGAGAAAGAATATGCAAGCCACGACTAAGTTAGATTGGAAACCATTTATGTTGAGCACGGAAATTTTTAATGTGATCATATTTACGTAAACCAAACATAAGAGGATATTTATATCCGAATAATATTTATAGAGTGAGTGAAAAATAACTAAATGTTCCTTTGATCAGTATTAGATATTGTGATACTTTAAATATCCATGTTGAGACCAATGTGGCGCAATGGGACAGCGTCTGAATGTGAACGCGATGGTAGTAGATTCGGTTTCCACTTAAAGTTTTTTTTCCTAGCTCTAGTAACACAAAGCGCTACCTTAAGTTCTGCTGCTCAACACGCAATGTCTCGAATTCAGGCGGAGAGTGCAGAAGATTGTATTGACACTAACTTCTTTATGTTTACTCTACTATGTATCCCTGAAATTTACTTAACTTACAGTTAAGTGATTTGAAATAATTTCTAAAAAAATACTATTAAACATATTATTACAAAAATAATATCAAAAGGATACGATATTTTATCAAGACTCAATTTACATCGCTCTGTGAACTATTTTTCAAATGATATTTCCGGGCCATTATTAAATGGAAAATATGCATCTTATAGATTTTTATAAAACATACTTTGTTTCACATGAAATAAAATTCACTTCACATTTTTAATATTCACAGTATAGATGAGGTTACATGTAAGCTATACAAAATATTTTGCTAGGACTCTATTTAGAAAGAGATCTGCTAATGAGAAGGCTTTAAAAATATCCTGCAAGGAAATTATAAGGAGCGTCATTATGAAAAAATGAACGCCTATTTTAAAAGTTGAATGTGAAATATTTTGACGCAGATTTACATCGTATGAATTAATAAGTAAGTACATGAGTAAGTATAGGTACAGACGTAATTTTAAAGAAGTAATTTTTTTTAAAGACGTAATTTTTTTTCAGTTTATAGTAAAAAAATCATTTTGATAAATATATCACGCCGACAAAGACCATATTCATACCATATATGTTTTTTTTTCAGTATCTTTTTATATTAATTGCATGATTATACAAGTATTTTCTTTCAAAAAAAATATCACTTAAACCAAAATGTCTCGATTTATATATTTTTTAGAATCTAGCAAAAAGATCTGAACGTAAATATTAATAATAACCATAGGTAAACGTGAAGTAGTGTCCCAGGACGCATGTAAATAAAAAAAAGAAAAAAATATCCTCCAGATTACATACGTCAAAATAATTTAAGCAATATATAACATTTTAATCAGAGTCACGAATAATGTTCTAAACGACAATCAGCATCTAACTGAAGAGGAGCAAAATGTATTTTTGATCACAAGTGTCTGTAGTGATGTACTTAAGACGCTTTTTTTACAATGTAATGGTAAAAATATTAAAAGTTACAGTGAAGAGTATGGAGAGAAATATTTCTTTGTTATATACAAGAATTTTTTAGACGAACTACTAAAATAGCTACTTAAAGTTCCAAGATTAAAAATAATGACAAAAAATATAATAAATTATGACAAATATAAATTTGTGTTTTTTCTTCATTGAATAAATTATTATAAGAAAAGTACTTAAATATTCTGTTGTCTGGTTCGCGTTGAACATCATTTAGCTAAATAATATTATGGTAGGTAAGGTAGGAACCAAACTATTGGAAGATGGGCATTGTCCACCCGTCTCCCCTATTCCTACGTCCTTGACCAGATTACGGAATATAAAATTAATTAAAATAATAAGTTCTTTGATTTTCACGATTATTACACATTTTAAATAAAACCCACCATACCAGAGAGCAAGATGCTATCAACTCATTCTGCAGGAATCCAGGGCAGTACGCAAGGTATTTAAGAAATCGTTGGCGGTAGTTTGATATAATAATTATGTCAACTGACAGACGAATGCCACCTCAGTCTACCCGTGACCACGGACTACTGCAAAGAGTTCGAAACGTCGGATTTCCAAAATGTAAAATCTTAAATATACGCGATTAATCCGATTAAATTAGTTTTATTTAAAATAATTAAAATAAAATTATTCCAACAATTAAATTAAGACTGAATCACAAATATTGAGTATACAATCAGACACTACCACAGCAACACGTATGAATTTCCTTATTTTTAAAATATATTCTAACAATATTTAAAATGGCTCAATATATAACTACAGTTTTAAATATATTGCGTTGAATAAAACCGACTTACAACCATAGGTAAACATACAACTACGATTTCATGAAGAAAATTTTACAGAACATTTTCTTGGATAAAAGCAGTTAAAGTAGCTAAAGTTTCGTAGCAATTCGTTGCAGTGAGGGGTTAGATAGATAGATCGAGTGCTTGTAAAGGGGATTAGTTATGTTTTCCGCTTTCTTCTTGAATCGGTACGAGAAGAACGTGTATTAAGATTACTTTAAAAAGATTTCATATTTTTTTCTTGTAATGTATTTATGTATTTTTTATATACTTTTATTAATTCAATACAAATTTTCTGTTTTGTAGTTTTTGAAAATTGTTTATATAATTGTTTCCAACAAATATAGTACATAGACGATATCTATGATTTAAGTAGAGTCTATTGGCACTAAAAATATTATGAAATGGTAAGCAGTTTCTTCTCTTAATATATGAATTACCAAAAAAAATAAAATTAATAAAAAACCAAACCAAAACCCAAACTCGAAATATGTAATTATATTTCACATATATGTAGATATAAACATTTAAGACGATTCACAAACATTTATGTCGAAAAAGCTAAAATAAAAATCAGAGCTGAAAATTTTTTATCCCAACATTGACATATCAGCGACACATGCCATTTTCAGGAAATGCTTTTGCCTAAAAACCTACTCAACCAACATAAAATTGAATAAAACACAGCCGAGTTTGTCGCTCAGCTGTTACACGACATGGACGAATAAGTCAAAATTTCATTTAAATGGATATTTTGGGTTTAGAAAGAGGTAAATGCTGGTATACGAAATCTCCCTAAAGGAGAATAATAGGCTTTTGTTCACCTCAAAACTCTTTTGATATATATTTATTATTGTTAATGTAAAATTGTACCATTGATTAATAATGATATATGAAAAAATGTAACACTATCCAATTTATTTTTATAATTTGACTAAGTATTTGTTATTGGTAAAAAAAAATATTTGGAATATCAACAACGACGACAAGAAGCATCACGATTCACAATCGATTCTTTATTTATAATTTTTAAATATTATATAAATATATAATAATAAGTTATCAAGTTAATTTAAAAATGTAAAATATTTTTTTATTAAGTTACATTTATTCTTTACCCCGACACGTATTATCAGATTATCAGCTTTAACATTAAAATCGTTATCATAAAATCAAAGCTACTCGTAGTAGCGAATAAAATTATACACGATTTTTAGCAAAAAATAAAAAGAAATACTCACGTGTACAATGTCTCGGCTCATCTGAAGCATCTCCACAATCGTTGCTGCCATCACAGAATCGATTAATCGGTATACATCTCTTATTAAAGCATTGATATTCTGATATTTTACATTTGCTGTCATTCGCATGTAGAACTGGTAATGGTTCCGGTTCTATAATGTCCTTATATGGACTCTCTTTTTGATATACTACTTTTGGTACATCACTCAGTAAATCTCCGCCTGTGACGTTTATTGTTGTTATGAATATTATTCCAACAAATATATTTTTCGCATCGAGATCTGGAACAAAAATAAAGATACATTAAGTCAGGATCTAAAAATATAAGTTTAATAATGTTTAATATAATCTATTTTAATATAGCTTCACGCTGTATCCCTAGCGAGGTAGTAAACGCTGCGCCAGCGCTACGAATGCTACGGTGGAGGACGGAGCTACAAAATGATGTTTCAAAAAATAAATAAAATTCGGGTGGTAATCGTACCACCTTATTTTACCACTATCATCTATATATATATATATATATATATATATATATTCTTAAAGTTCTTTTTGTGTACATTTTTTTAACACAATATAAAGCAATTGAATCCGTGACGAAAACGTGAATGACGCAGGGGCACAGGCTTGTTTCCGTAAGCGCGACGGTTGTGCGTTCGATCTCCACTCGGGTAAATGAATTATTATTAATCAAAATTTTAATTTTTTCACTCTGATTACAAAGCGCGGCGTTCAGTTTCACCACTCAATACGCAATGCTTCCAAAATACGGCGGAAAGTGGCGAATGGAGTGTTGTAACACTAGGTTCCCTCTGCCTATCCTGCTATATGCGGGGTACAGCGTGAAATTGAAAAAAAAAAACAATATATACTTGTGTTTATTACCCAAGCTTTAATATACACACATATAGAGATCACATCAATGCAATTATACATAAATTATTATTGTAAGTCACCAATATTGATATATTATAGTAAAGATATTATGAAGCAAAGCTATCGGTATTTACGTAAGTTCAATAGATCAACGTTAACATCCTAGATGTACTCCTAAATGTTTGTGTTCAATTTGAATTCATGTGCCTTTACATATGAAATATTTGCTACCAAATATATATAATTGTTCATTTCGCAAGTTTGTCTGTTTGTCTGTTATGTTGTTTGACTGTGGAGATATTGTTGAGTTGAATGGCGTAATTTAACGCCGTACTTTGTCTACGAAAGCAGGATGAAAATAATTTATATACAATTAGCCCCCCCTGAGTGGGAGTCGAAGCGACAGCCGTTGCGCCAATTCTATATTTTTTTACAAATCAGTTTTATTACAACTAAGCCATTGTACTATATATTGTATTTGTGATAGTACCAAAATATTCCACAATCCAGTTCTATGATTAATGTCAGTATTTATTTTTTATTATTTTAAGAAAGCAGTTGTCATATAGTAGAATCATAATTTTGAAACTTCACCGACCTTTTTTTTTAATTGGTAACTGATATACTAATTGAGGCCAGTCCTGGCGCACAAACTATGGCTGTAAGCGCGACTGATTGTGGGTTCGATCTCCACTCGATGAAATTAAATTTATATTTTAATTCCTTCGCTCTGGTGCCGAGGCAAAGCGCGGCATAGAGTTCCGTCACTTAACATGCAATACCTCCAAAAAAAACCGGCAGGCCAAACAAGTGGCGAAAGGAGTCTCTTAACACTAGGTTCCCTCTGCCTACCCTGCTGTGAGCGGGATACAGCGTGAAGCGGATTTGATTTGATATACTAGTGTTAAGATATTATTCTACACCAAGGAAGTAGTTGGTAAAAAAATATTTAATGTAATAACATAATATGTACTACAATTAAAAAAAAAATAAAAGATATTTTATGTAAATACGCAACAATTCCTCTCATTAAAAATATTTTTACTTTTAGTACATTTTTAAATCAATCAATCAATCAATCTTGTAAAAATATTCATTATTTAAAATCAAATATTGACAAATGGTCCCGAATTCGACAGAAAGTAACATTTCTTATAAATTGAATCTAAATCAATACGACGAGCTGACTCATCAAAGACGAACAGAAGAATTCGGTGACAATTTTTTTCGGAATCTAAATTAAGATTGACCTCAATTTATTAAAAAAACTGAATAGAAGAGCAAATTTCGAGGTATTCTAATTAATAAAATTCTAACAAGCTAAAATACTCATCGATTGTTATAGTAACTAATTCAGCTTTACGATGTATCCCGCACACAGCAGGATAGGCAGAGGGAACCTAGTGTTAAGACACTCCGTTGCCCACTTTCTGCCAAATTCTGAAGGCATTGCGTGTTGAGTGGCAGAACTCAACGCCGCGCTTAACCTCGACACCACAGCCAAGAAATTGAAATGTAAATGTAAGTAAATATTTCATCTCCTCGAGTGGTATCGAACCCACAACCAGTTGGTTTTACAGTGGCCTGGCCTCAAAATATTAATAAGATTCTAACAAGCTAAGATACTCATCGGTTGTTATAGTAACTAGTAGTGCTACATTTTGTTTTTATTTCAATTCAAATCATTAATACAGATATTGAGATTTGTTATTGTAAATTTTAAATCTATTTGTATATTTTTTATATTGTCAACCTAACTCACAGTGGCGCGATGGTTGTTGGTTCGATTTCTACTACGACTAATGAATTATTTTTGCTGCTTTATTCGGAATACAGCTAAAAACATTGTTTAATTTTAGATAATCGATTACAATTATTTCTGGGAAACAAATATGTTATTACTGGTAATTATGCTCCAAGAAACTTAATATCAGTGTTTAAACAACGTTAAAATCTGCACAAATATGATTAATATTTTTGAAAATATGGTAAAAGCATATATATGGGTTCAGTTTCTCATATATGGCCTTTCGAGTATGCCTGTTGACCACAAGGCACAATACTAGACTATAGACCAGTCGTTGCACAGGAACACAAAGTGTGACTGTAAAGTTGATTGGTTGTGGGTTCGATCCCCACTCGAAGAGAACGAATTATTTATTTAAATTTATATTTCCATTTCTTCGCTCTGGTGTCAAGTCAAAGCGCGGCGTTGAGTTCTGCCACTCAACACGCAATGCCTCAAGAATTCGTAGATTCGTAAGTGAGTAACGGAGTGTTTTAACACTATGTCCCCTCTGCCTACCCTACTGTGCGCGGTATACAACGTGAAGCTGATTTATTTATTTTATGTAGATATCTCGTTATCTTCAATCAATTGACAGTATTCAAGAATAGCTTATAAATTATGTACCTACAGTTTACTCTCGATACCTATTTTTCATCTGCGGCAAGGTATCTAGAACGCGCATTTCCATCTACTTCGGTTGACTTCATGAATCGATTTGTGAAGATTAAAGATTTTTACTGTGTAGCTTTGTATATGTTTTTGAAATATGACGATGAACTTTTAATTCCAAAAAACTATTAATACGCATGTTAAGTACAAATATAACATATTTTTTCATTATGAAAGGGTAAGCAATCTAATGTTAAAACACTCTGTTCACCATTTTCTGCCTAATTTTTAAATCATTGGGTATAGGGATGAGTAGAGGCACTCAATATCTAGCTTCGCCTACCAAAGCGAGAAAATGAAAATAAATATAATTATTCCCCCGAGTGGGAGTCGAACCTTTAACGTTGCACTTACATTTAGAAGTAGCCCCATTACCACCGGCAAAACAGGATCTTACTGTACTACTACTACTACTACTACTACTACTATACTACTCTGCTTTCCGTCTGTCTTTCTGTCTGTCTGTCACCAGACGTAATCTCATAACACATATTAGGTACGTAGTTGAAATTTTCACATATCAAGTATTTTGCCGCCGCTGTAACAAAAATACTAAAAACAGAATAAATTAAATATTTAAGGGGATTTCCATACAATAAACATGTTTTTTTGTAATTTTTACAGATAATGGTACGAAATCCGTGTACAAGTTACATTCCAACGGTTTTTTCACTTCTTTCACTAGTTCATTTAAATTGTTGCAATATTTATTTTCATGTCTCCGTTTGATACTTTCTTCAATTTTGTTGGTTTAAGATTAAAACCATGTTAAAAATATTGGCAAAATAATATGAATATAGTATTTTTCTTCTTTTAGCTTCACGCTGTATCCCGCACATAGCAGAGTAGACAAAGGAAACGTGGGACCCAATGATAAGACACTTCCGTTCTCCAATTCCCACTGAGTTCTCCAGGCATTGCGTGTTAAATAGAGAAACTCCATGTCGCGCTTTGCCTTGTTACCAGAGCGTAAAAATGAAAATGTTTAACTATATCATTCCCCCAAATAGGAATCGAACCCACAACCATCGTATTTACAGTCACACCCTTGTGGCCGGGCTACGGACACCTCAATAAAAATCTTTCACAATGAATATAATTTTATATAACAAAAGGGTAAATATTCCCCATATCCCAACAGACCATGTTAAAATTTAATTGAGGGTAAAAGTTATCTGAATGGTAGTAAATAAGACTCTCATTTTCTCACCCTATTGTTTTGACTATATGCGGATCGTAGTTTAAAAGGGATTATAATGAGAGATGCTATTTAGGTTGGCGAGGTCTCTTGTGGCATACTCGTATGGTAATATTGTGACACGAGCTAATCAGTATATATGGAGTATTAGATATAAGCTTATTGCGAAATTGATCAAATAATATGTTATAGAGGTATACTGTTTGACATTATATGTTAAGTATCAAACAGATATTAATTGCTGATATCTATTTTTAATTTTTTGATTTGGATAATTTGAAATATAAAATACAATATATACTTTTATTACAACAGAAATAAAATAAATAAAAATATAAAAAACACCCCCTTCCGAGGGTGGGAGAAGAGTCCAAGCCATCGGTGGGCTCCAGAGAGAGGTACCTTCTCACAATAAGCTTTGTCTTCTTAACAGAGCAAAGGAAAACAATCCACCTCCGATTTGCAATATTACCCAAAAATCCTAATAATCCACAACGACAGACTAAAAAATGCAATGCCTCCAGAATTCGGCAGAAAGTGAGGAACGGAGTGTCTTACACTAGGTTTCCTCTGCCTACCCTAATGTGTGCGGGATACAGCGTGAAGCTGATATTTTTTTTTTGACAGCCTAAAAATACACTAAATCTACAACTAAATGTAAAAATAATCATTAATTAATTATACGCTTAAATTAAAATACATATTAAATTCAATAAGGCTTTCCTTTAAAAACAAAAGAAACATATGCGTAATCCGACCAAATAACATTGTTCGTTCGCCCAATGTATCATTTCACAGAATTATTACACCAGTTCTTCGTAGCGCAAGGCCGTAAAGCGGCCATGGCGCTATAAAAGTGTTTTATAACGGAAATTATCTGCAGATGACGTTAGAAACTATTGTGACAAAATATAAGGGTCAAATTTTAGCCTTAGTATATAAATAAAAAATAAATAAATCAGCTTCACGCTGTATCCCACACACAGGAGGGTAGGCAGAAGGAGGTAGTGTTAAGACACTCCGTTCCCCACTTTCTGCCGAATTTTGGGGGCAGTGCGTGTTGAATGGCAGAAGTCAACGCCGCGCTTAGCCTCGACACCAGAGCGATGAAATGGAAATATAAATTTAAGTAAATATTTCATTACCTCAAGCGGGGATCGAACCCACAACCAGTCGGTTTTACAGTAACACAGATATTAAAATCACTGAGATTATGTATCTTTAAAAAATAAATTCGGTTATACGCTATATCCCGCACATAGAGGGGTAGGCAGTGAACTTAGTGTTAAGACACTCAGTTCCTCATTTAAAAATTACACTGCTTATATAAAGGAATAGTCTGGAATACGAATATTACACATGTTAATTTACAATAAGTTGGCACTAAATTTCCTTATCATTAAATTACAGGATTAACTGCAAGTATGCAATATACTTGTATTTGAACCTGCACTTACAGTTCTTTTATACGTTGGGACTGAAAACAAAAAAAATCTCTAAATAATTTTATTCAAAGCAATCAGCGTAACAGAAAACGCAATAAGAAGATAGAGGAGCTTACGTTGTAAGTTTTTTCTCGTTTTTTTTTTTCAGAAAATATTTTCTTGAAAAATATTCCTTATTACTATTTAAATCTTATTTTCACAAAGCTGCCCACTTTAGCTGGGCTTAGCACATAATTCTAAGTGAAAGAAACCCGTCAACTTTAGTTGCCTCCAGTGCCATAATTGTATGTAGGTACGTGCCAATCTTGTAAGGCTACTTAGGTTTGAAATTTGTTCTTTTACACCAGTTTTTGTTCTTTTTTACTTGGAAATTTTCTTCAATTTAAATGAAATATATTTATGCTTTATAAAGTATTTCTCTTTATGAAATCGTTCGTCTGCTCGGTTTCTACAGAAACGAAGAAATGAAATATTTAATATTTCCATTTTCTTCGTTCTGGTGTCAAAGCGCGGTGTTGGGTTCCATCACTCAACATGCAATGCTTCCAGAATTCGGCGGAAAATGGAGAACGGAGTGTCTTAAATGTCTTAAGACTAGGTTCCCTCTGCCTATCATGCAGTGTGCAGGATACAGTATGATGCTAAAAAATATATCATTCTGTAAGCATGTTATTACTTATATAGTTACGCTACATAAAACCACGTCTGTGTAAGGCTAGCATGTATTTATTTCTCGAAAGTACTTTAAAGGTGACAATAGAAGAATCATCTCGAATTTGATTAATGTGTAGTTGGGCCAGTATATAAATTTATAAATTAAAATTTTATGAATGGCAGGCTAGAGCAACCTACGAATACGGGCCTTAAAGGAGAACCTTAACCCTACGTTTGGATTGCAAGTCCCAGGCCCGGAATCCACATTCCTGGTGAATCTATGGAATAATTAGTAGTTTCTTCTCTATATATTCTTTCTTACAAGAAGTAGTAGAGATCTATTGGAAAATTATAAAATTATCCACTGGAATAAAAAATATATGCCTACAATTCTCTGACATAAAGACGTTGATTTAACCTTGAATTTCAACATAAACTAGAAAAGAATTAAAAAGTTTAATATCAAGTATTTATTTTAATTTCTTTTTTGTCATGTTTTATTCATGTTCAGTACTACTTTAACATCATCAATGTTTAATATTGTTTCGTTTAAATTAAAACACTCCAGGGACAAGTTAACTTGTTGTATTAGCTTTTATTACTCGCTCCTGTTTAAGCTTTACCTTCTTTAGAGATTTCTTTAGCATTCAAATTTGTAACAAACGGTATTGTTTTCACAATTACATTGAAAAGTAAAAGGAAAGTCGTTTACCTATTTGAGGCCGTCGTAACACAGTTGTTGAAGCTGTAAATGCGATGGTTGAGGGTTCAATACACACTCGGATAAATTTTATTAAATTTATTTTCATTTCTCCAACTTAGAAGATAAAGCGTAGGGTTGAGTTTTGCCAAAGGAAATGGAGTATTTTTACACGCCTTCCGCTTACGCTGCTATATAGAAAAATATATGATGATATACGAAAAAAAAAATATTAAACCCGAGATATTCAAAGTATTGAGTGTTTCACTATCGTAAATACCTATACAAAAAATAGAGAACTCAGAGATGTGGGTTCTCTTTAAAATTATTAATCACAAAAAATATTACTACATTTATTGCAGGATAAATAGTAGTCCCTAGGTAACGCTAGGGCGTTAAAACAATCCGTTGCCCACGCTCCGTTTAATTTCATGTTAAGTGATGGAACTCAAGGCCGGGCTTAACAACTGTCGCGTTGACTGAGGTGCGCCACGACTGTCTCAAAAATAAAAAATAAAAAATCATTTCTATATTTTTTTCGGATAATGACTATAATATCAACGCTTTCACTGCATCATAGATGTATAAAACTTCGCCTGGTGCGGCGGTGGCGGGTTGAAATGCCAGTGCGGGACAGGTTCTATCAGATCCACTAACACTAGAGTAGATTAAAATGTAATAACTTTACGAAAACTTAGTATATGAATATTTTTTTATATAGTCAGTATGACCTTGAATCCAACACCAGGTTTGATTCGCTCCTGGATCTGCCAAACAGGAAATAAGAAAAAAAAACAGGGAAATCTTCGGGTCGATAACTACCTGACCGGGACTAGAAAGTATATTTAATAGTAGTGATATAAACCTGCTCCGCAGTAAAGATGATTAGACAATGTACATTGTACAGGCCTTTGATGCATAACCACAATATTGAATATATCAATATTCAGGCGGTGTCACAAACATATTCATAGCTTACAATATTAGCTTAGCCAATTTGACATGGAAAACAGATCTGAAAAGGTGAAAACTAATAGGCAAAATTTAAATTATTTAAAGTTTTTTTTTAAATCAACGTTGTTTTTTACTTTAACTTATAGCAACTAATATTTAAATTCATCTATCACTAGGACTAAATTTGTGATATCATAATAAATATCTAATATAGACAACGTGGATCTAATATAGACCCGAGATCATCATCATCAGTCTTGGCGCAGGGACACAAAGTGTGACTGTAAAACCGACTGGTAGTGGGCTCGATCCCCACTCGAGGAGATGAAATATTTACTTAAATTTATGTTTCCATTTCTTCGCTGTGGTGTCGAAGCAAAGCGCGGCGTTGAGTTCTGCCACTCAACACGCAATGCCTCCAAAATCCAGCAGAAGGTGGGGACGGAGTGTCTTAACAATAGGCTTCCTCTGCCTGCCCTGCTGTGCGCAGGATACAGCGTGAAGCTGATTATAGACATATTAAACCGAAAATACTTTAAATTACTGAAATAAAATAATCCTAGGATGATTTGTTATATTAAAGTAATAAAACAGATATAAAATCTCTATAACCGTGAAATATATACAAATTGTAACAAACATAAATTTTAATAGTAAACTAGCTACGACATGGGTACGGAAGTGTGAAACCCGAAAAGCTGGGCGAAGCATTCGTGTTCAAAATGTTATTACTACGGTCATTTAACTAAATCCATACTATCATAGATAGTATTAATATGCAAGCTTTGGGTAAGTGACTGGAACGCTTGGTTTACAGTTCTTATAAAATAGTCTATACATACTATTCTATTTTATTTTTTTAGTGTTATTTTAGTATATAAAGAAGCTTAAAAATTATTCACTCCATGCTGAATACCACATAGCAAGGTAAACAAAGGGAACCTAGTGTTAACACACCATGTTTCTACAGTTTACTAATATATTATTATTATTCTAATGTCTTAACTATGATGAAGCTAAATGCGTTATTATAATTTAATTTTTTAGTCTCATTCATTAAAAGTAAAAAGCTCGATTCTCTCCTCTAGGTGTACATTTCGTTTTTAATTTTTCCGAATTTGAAGATATTAAGTGTTGAGTGGAACTCAACACCATGAATATCAACAACTACCAGAGCCAAAAAAAAATATTCCCTAAATGTAAGTATTAATGGAACCCACGGCTATATCTCATATTTAAACATAGTCCCATAATGACCTTAAAATATTCTACATAGATATGTTACGACAGGCAAGGTACGGTATAATTTTTTTTTCGTTTATTTCTTTATTTGAAATTTAATATGAGAGCATTGTATTTTTTCGAAAAAATGCTTAGAGTTTTCAATTGAAAATCAGAAATGAATTCAGTTCGGTGATTTTTATTTCACGTTCATACCTTTCATTTCGAACCACTGTTTTGTAATAGAACAACGAAAAATCAAAACTGTTAGCACACATATCGTTGATATCAGGCTTGCAGTTTTTTTTATATAAGATAAATAAATTATAAGCGAATATTTATTTTCTCTAAAGTCATTTTTTCCCGACTGCTAAGGAAGGGTTATGTTTTTCGCGCGTATCTTGTATGTATGTAATATTCTTTATTACCTCGTATCTCCAGAACCGCTGAATGGATTTACATATTTGAGGTATCGTTAGATTTGTATTAGCATCCCAAGTGTTCTTAGATAGGTGACGTTAAAAAAAAATAATCATGGCGGCTGTGGTACGCCATTAGAGTTAGTAAAAAAAAAATTTTTCGTTTCGAATATTACAATATGGGTATCAAATTCAAGAGCTCAATACGACGATTTCAAAAAGGTATATCATGATTATCATTACTATAATAAATTCTAACAAAAAATGAAAAATAAAAAAAAATTGTAAAAACAAAAACCCCGACTGCATAAAACTAAAATGAAAATAAACAAGCCCAATAGTTTATTAGGATTAACAGTCGGGACCTATAAGTAATTCTTCAATCAATAAAATCTTTAGCAGGGACCCCGCATAATTTAAAGAGGTCCCAACTGTTAATCCGAATAAACTATTGGGCTTGTTTATTTTCATTTTAGTTTTATGCAGTCGGGGTTTTTGTTTTTACAAATATTTTTTTATTTTTCATTTTTTGTTAGAATTTTCAAAAAATTTCGTTAAGACACTCCGTTTCAAATGTTTCGCCGATTTCTGGAGGCATTGCGTGTTGAGGGGCAGAACTCATATTAAAGTTAAAAACAACGTTTTAATAATTTATAAAATATATATTATTATTGAGAAAAATACATTTCGTTGTTCAGATATTTTATTACAATATGTCAATGTATAAAATAACAACTGAAGACCAATAAGATTGAATA
>DWQW01004980.1:0-18644 GCA_018249695.1 Heliconius erato demophoon | reverse complement strand
CTTAGTGGATGTCCAGAATATGAAAATAAACATCTGCTCAAATTTCACGTTTCTACCATCAGCGGTTACGGCTCTGCGTGCGTCTTACCTCAGTCAGTCAGCACAAGTCCTTTTATATATATAGATGATGATAAATATATTTTTTCAAATTAAAATACATAGTCTCTTCAATGTCGTTATATATAGGTTCAACTAAAGTCTCAGTTTACATGAATAACCCGGTGCTTATATCGCAAAGTAGGCAGAGGGAACTTAGAGTAAAGAATTTCTATTCACTTCCGCAAAATTTTATATATAGCGTATAAACTAATACTTTTATCTACCAGAGTAGTTAGTATTATTTTATAGCAGTAATACAGAGTGCGTGAGTGAGTGAGTTTTCGAGACATTGCGTAGTATTTGAATGGTTAAAGCCAACGCCGTACTTCGTCTATCACAACGGGCAAATGTAAATAGATTACATACATATAAATTATAACACACACATTTAAATTGGGATCGAAGCCACAGATGTCGCGCTGACTATAGTCACACGTTGTCCTACTGCGCCACGATGGCTTGAATGACTAAACGAAAATACTTATTTGAAATAGTTTACCTTAAACTACCATCCCAATTAATTTCTTATATTTATCAACTGCACCGTACTGGTGTTGAATTTATTATTGACAGTGTGAATTAAATATGAAAGGAAAAGTCCTTGATATAGTTAGCTTTTCTCGTGACTTAGTCCGCCGTTAATACCTTTATCTGCAATTACAAATGAAGATCATATTAATTACAAGAAGTACCTAAGTATCGATTGATCCGTAATTCAATCAACTCGAGAGGTTCAATAAGGTCAGCAGAATTATTGAGAAGATCTAAATATGTATATAGTTTTTTACACCTTCATACTTATGACAATCTAAAATTACTGTTTTTTTCTGTATTTATGTATTTTGCACAAAAACATAGTTTAAATTCTTTTCTAAAAACTTTTATTTGTTGTTGTTGCACCTTAACTTATATTTGGTAATTCTTTCTTGAGTTTTATAATGGTATTTTTTACATTCTATCTACAAAATATTTCCCTATTTAGCTTTAAGAATCATACATAATTAAATTTTGTACTTTTTCCCCGCATATAATCGGAAGACACAGAGAACCTAATGTCAAGACACTCTGTTCTTCGCTTTTCTTCCGAATTCAAGACATTGTGGATTGGTGAAATAACATATTTTCATAGCTAGACTAAACTAAATTCTATATATAATTAATTATGCGATTGTACAATACAATCTTCGCATTTTCAGTATTGTTACAGTGGTAGTAGTTATTTATTTAGTAGCTAGTAAGTTTAAACTCACGATTCGTATGTACATAAAAATTGTATAATTCATACAATTTTCCGTATACTTTCTTTCAATACCTTCTCATTATTTACTTAAATACTTTCTCAATTTTTTTTATTACAAAAATTGTCAATCCTCACAGTTAAGAAGCGATGCGTTATCAAAATATCGATTTTTTCGTTATCTCGTATACCTAACAGCATATTTTAATACGCAGCTGATGATAAAATCAGTACACTTTTGATAGCATTAACATTGACTAACTTTTTCACGGTATATTATACAATTTATTACATCAATAAATCCTAAATTTTTTAAATATATCCATCTGAAAATAAAATGTAGAATAGGATTATTATTTAACTTAGGCACCTATATTGATTATTTTCCTATTATTTAAATTATAATATATTTTTATTCAGTAATATATAAACAAAATAGTATATTTTTCTGGTCATTTTATCCAAAAGTGTAACATCGAATTCGTCACCTGACAGGCATTTTGCTTCAAACTCCAAAAGTGGCCCAACCTATAAATATACAGGAATGCAATTCACGATGCATTCACAGAAAAGGATATAGATACAGGAGATGCAGTTCACGCTGTATCCCGCAAATATAGCGCAATGTAGGCAAATGGAACTTAAAATAAAAAAAAATGTTCAACTGCACATATCATAGGAGCGTTAGAGTGTTCTAGCGACTTAATTACACTTCGCAAATCTTTTATATCGTTTAGGTAAGCTTTTACAGTAGGGCTAAACAATTATAATTTATTTATCAAAAAAAATTATAATAGTATCTAACTTTCATACTGTCGTAGGCATCAACCAGTAGAAGATTAAATTGTGATCTTTTTTAGGTACATTAATATATTATTAATACATTTAATATCTATATTTTTTTATTTTCGTTGTACATAGTTGTGTTTTTCTCCTGTAACTTTAATTCTAAGTGTTGTATAATCACGATCAAGTCCACGGATCTAAATTTAAAATATCTTACAACATAACAAGTGTTTTTGCCAATAATCCATTCAGTGTATTATGTAAATAATATGTATGGGAAGAAAAAAAAAATCGATATTTTTAATTCTCACAAAAACCAAAATATATATGAAAAGAAAAGGGAAAATATATTAAAGACATTAATTATACATGTATGTACTTATATTTAACCAGTTTCTTAGTCTTAATTAAGGTTATAAAACATATAATATATTTTTTTACAAAATATGATATAAAGAAATATAATAAGACTATTCTTATTAATTAAATATGACAAATCTAGGAGGTAAATTTAAATAACGTAAGTCCAACGTGCACTTTGCAGGTCATTATACAATATACAATATAGTGTACATACACACTAAATAGTTTGGCCAGTGTTCCAAAATCCGGCGCGATTGCCGATCGCGTCCAGTCCCGTGCGCTACGCGTTATATAATTTAAAAAAAAACTTACGTCACACGTGATTTTTTTTGTGTTTATTTAAATTATCTGTGTATTTATATTTTTATAAGTAATAGCAAACTTTATTGTTTTTATGTTGGTAAGTATATTTTGATTATTTGATTGTTTTCAAATATTTTTTTATTGCTTATAATAAAAATATATCGTTTTAACTTTCTGTTATTTTCTAAATAAAAACAAAATTTCTTAAATACGAATTATTAATTTAAATGTAGGTATTTTTAACTTTTCATTCATAGATTAGATAAGTTTTAAATCAAATAAGAAACGAGCGTGCATTTTTCGTCCCGGCATTTTTCGTACTTTCTATGTAATACTGTAATGTCTTTAAGTTATGTAATAAAATATAATAATACTGTAAAAGAAGATAGGTATTATTTTTGTGTTAAGTAATAACTGAAAAAACTGCGATTGGTAGGTATCTTCATTTTCATATCATGATAGTGACGACGGCGATAATTGTTTAAGTAAATTAAAATAAATATGTAGGTATAGATATAATTTGAATATGTATAATTAGATAGCAAAATTTCATTTTTAAATTATTATGAAAGTACTTACATAATGAGATTTATTTGTTATATAACAATATTTATCCTAGATAGATAAATTTAATTTTATAATAAATTTATACGTTATTAGTAGGTAATAATTAAAAAAATACAGACTTGACCCTACTTTGATGTGGGTATAACCTAACTTTAGGTAGGAATCACGTACGCACAAAAAGTACATTCATTGATTTTCCCTACTGCAAAATCTGCGTAAACATAATATAGAAATTGTAATACGGCTGTGTTTTTTATATCAAATTAAAATGTTTATAATTATAATATTACATTTTGTATGAAATGGGACGGGAAGGTCTACAAGAAAACCTTTATAAGTTTTGATTACACGGCGAATCAAAGCAAAGTCAACAAACTTAATTTGGCGAGAATGTGCACTGTATGAAGTAAACAACAAATATAAGCTGGTAAAGATTTTTATCTATGAAATACGTATAAAGTTATACTGCTCCTATTTTTTTTCCTTTATTTTTAAGTTCTTACTTTATGGCAAATTTCATAACTGTTGGTCTACGGAAGGTACTCTTTAGGTTTAGATTTCGCGGCGAATTTCGTACAAAAAGCAGTAAAAGATGCATAAGTAAGTGCTCGATATTTTGATTGCGTAACATCGTATTTATTCCGTAACATCGTAGGCAGATAGGGAGTCTAGCGTTAAAACACTCCGCTCCACACTTTCCTCTGAAGTCTGGAAGCATCGTGTGTTGGGTGGCGAAACTCAACGTCGTGCTTTGCCTCGACATCAGAGTGAATAAATGAAAATATTAAATATTTCATTTCTTCGAGTGGGAATCGAATCAGTATTGGCAAAATTTTATCTCGGTTAAAACGCGATTTTTGAAGTTTTTAAGTAAAAAAAGAGGGATTCTTCCTTCTGACAAAAAAAATATATAATCAGTATTTTATTCATTTATTTTAGTTTAATAAAACTTCCAATAGTGATAGATATCAAAGTAAAATGCTTTTTAAATTAAAAATATCACTTCAAATTACATTGCTTAGGATTATTATGTAAGTAAGTTATACCTTCAGAGTACGAATATATTTATTTATATTTTTATGAAATTGTAAGTACTTTTTAAAAATTTGAATGAAACAAAAATATATATTCCTCCCATTGCGTGGAACAATCCATGAAAAGCGGGATTATGCCTGCCCCGTAAGGGACATTTAATTTTTGGACAAAAAATTGAGATGTCGCGAAACATTGAGACATCTGGCAGCGCTGAATCGAGCCTACACTACATACTTGTCGCGTTTACAATCGCACACTTCACAATTCACTTGCTCACATTTAATGTAACGATGTTACAAAAGTATGTTATTTATCTATTTATCTATATATATAAAAGGACTTGTGCTGACTGACTGAGGTAAGACGCACGCAGAGCCGTAACCGCTGATGGTAGAAACGTGAAATTTGGGCAGATGTTTATTTACATATTCTGGACATCCACTAAGAAGGGAATTTGAAAAATTTTAACCCTAAAGGGATAAAATAGGGGTTGAAAGTTTGTATGGAAAAAAAAAATAATCTGCACCGATTTTTATAAAATTTGAAATTCAGACTCTTAAAAATATTTCATTGAACACGTGTTTCATGATTTTTAAGAATTCACCTCCTAAGGGTTCAAATAAGGGGTTGAAAGTTTATATGGAAAAATCTTTAAATTGCCACCGATTTTTACAAAAATTTAAATTCAGACTTTTAAACATATTTTATTGAACACGTGTTTTTTGGTTTTTTTAGAATTCACTCCTAATAAGCGGGCGAAGCCGCGCGCGCCCTCTAGTTAATTTATAAATTAAAAAGAGATTGCGGCGTTGAGTTCTGCCACTCAACACGCAATGCCTCCAGAATTCGGCAGAAAGTGGGGAACGAAGTGTCTTAACACTAAGTTCCCTCTGCCTACCCTGCTGTGTGCGGGATACAGCGTGAAGCTGATATTTTTTTTAAAAGAGAAAATAAAAATATAAGTAAAAAAATAATTCTAATTTCTTCTTCTAATTTCAACCACAGTCATAGCTGGGACGTTCCATTTGCGTCACAACGACGTCAATTTTTTTAACGTCTACTTATAATCTAATCAAAGTTCAAGTAAAAATATTTAAATTAAATAAATATACTTAGTTCAAAGATTATCGATTGGATTTTTTAAACATATTTGTATAAGCATTATTAAGATATAATAAAGAAACAATTATTATCTAGTAGATATGTACTTTAAAAATAATAATATTTTTATTTAATAACTTATACGAATAGTCTAGTGTCCATTCCAGAATTTTTACGAACAAAAAAATAAATCGGTAAATAAATTTTCCTAAAAAAATAAAATAAATTTAACAAAATAAAATAAATTTTTGGAAAAAAAACTTTTACAATCATTTAAGCAAAGTCGCATCACATGCTATCACAACGCCCATGCAGTTGCTAATTTATTACATATTTCCATACATTTTAAGAAGTTTAGTACATACCTACTGTTATCATGCCCAACTTGGTACAGATTTATTCTACACCTCCTATTTATTTTACAGTCCTATTATACACACGCGATGATTGTGGTTTCATTATTCAAATAAACGTAGTTTCACGCTTTCCCCACGAAAATATTAAATAATTATCTTCACAAAACGAGGATCAAACCAACACAACCAACTGTCGGGCTTACAGTCGAAAGCTGGCCTACTACGCCACAATGGTCTCAAAAATAAAATGAATGGGTCTGATTAGATAGTAAATATTCAATTTTAAAAAGACTACAATCATTTTCATAGGGTATAGTGGTGCAGATAAAATCAGTTTGTCAGGTGTAAACACGATGATTGCAGGTTCGACAACCATTTGAGGAATGTTCATAGTTAAAAATATTTTTCTATTTGCCGTCTGTAGTAATATATCTAGATTGGGCAGAAAGCTCAAATAACACTACTTGGTTCTTACAACTAAGGAGATAAAAACTAGGTTACAGCAGAATATAATGCTTAGATGTATGTATGTATGTATGTATATACACTCGTATATCAGATTATTGTAAGAGCTTTTTTTACAGTACTTACCGCGTTTTTTACGTAAAACAGCGTAGACTAATAAAATTTAGTATGGAGATATTGTTTGCCGTTTTACGCCAAAATTTGAGGCTTAATTTTACTTAACTTTCTTTTAGGGTTCTGTACCTCAACGAAAAAAAACTTGTATGAACATTAGTAAAGTTAATAAAGATTAGATTTCAAATTGAAATATTTTTAATGTTAACCAAATACAAAGTTGGAATAGAGTAACTACATAGTAACATACCACTTTGCTCTCAATTTTGCAAAATGTGCTTTAATATTTCCAGTGAGATAACCAAAAAAAAAGTAGTTTTACATTGTTGTAAAAGGCAAGCGTTAGTTTGCATAATATTAATCTTGAACTGTATTTTGACGCAAGAAATTTAAAACTCACCGCATATTTCGATATCTATTACTTGACTCTGATGCGGTTATGCGGGTAATTTAGTGGCTTGTAATGATATATACGTATTGTTTGCCATATAATTATTATAGTTAACAACTTTTAGTTTATAGTTAACAAATTATATTAAATATATATTTATATGAAATATTGTAAAGATTTCGAAGATTATATTAAATATTTTAAAGATTTGTATGTATGTCGCGAACGTCGGTTACAATTTGAGTAAGTCAACAACTGTGAAGTAGAATCAATGTTATGGAGGCCAGTCGTGGCGCAGCGGCACGAGGTGTGAATGTAAAACCGACTGGTTGTGGGTTCGATCCCCACTCGAGGAGATGAAATATTTACTTAAATTTATATTTCCATTTCTTCGCTCTGCTGTCGAGGCAAAGCGCGGCGTTGACTTTTGCCACTCAACACGCAATGCCTCTACAACTCGGCGGAAAGTGGGGCATGAAGTGTCTTAACACTAGGTTCCCTCTGCCTACCCTGCTGTATGCGGGATAAAAATAAAAAAAATAAAATGAAGTAAAAAAAATACACATTAGCAGGTTGATTTATTGATGAATTAATGACATATAAACAAAACATTGTATATTTAGATACCATGCAAACAGTTTTGGCAAAGTTTCAACTGGGTAAAACTAAATAAACGGATCTGCAATATATTTGTTTGTGTCAAGATTGATAAGCGGATGTTATTGTAGTAGATATAATTAAAACAAAATAACTAAAATCTATTAAATTACAACAATGTGAAGCAAATACAAGTCAGTACCAACCATTGAAGATTTTTGTTAATATAAAAAAAAATCAGCTTCACGCTGTATCCCGCACACAGCATGGTAGGCGGAGGGGACTTAGTGTTAAGTCTCTCTGTTCCCCACTTTCTGCCGAATTCTGGAGGCAATGCGTGTTGAGTGGCAGAACTCAACGCCGCGCTTAACCTCAACACCAGAGCGACGAAATGGAAATATAGATTTAAGTAAATATTCCATCTTCTCGAGTGGGGATCGAACCAACAACCAGTCGGTTTTACAGTCACACTTTGTGGCCCTGCGCCACGACCGGCCTTTGATTTTTTAATATTTTACATGTAAATTGTAATAATTTATTCATTTTAATGAATTATTTTATTACTACGTATTCTTTAAATTGTATTAGTTTCCTCTTATATTTTAATGTTTACGGTATAGAAATAATTCTGAGGAAGGAAATTACATAGGCTTTATAATATTTTAAATATGTTATTCACATAAGTCATTAATTACATTGTAAAACCCGAATATGAAAAAAATGGTAAGGAGTCATACGTTTATTCCACCTACGATACTGTGGTTTAACAGTTACTTGGCCGCTTACTTACTCACGTTTTAATTGCATCACCTGTTTTTCACTACAGGATACTTAATTTTTAGCGTCACGCTATATCCCGCACACAGCACGGTAGGTAGACGGAACCTTGTGTTAAAACACTCCGTTTCCCATTTTCCGACGAATTCTGGAAGAATAAACTCAACATTCAACGTTAAGTGGTAAAACTCAGACTGTAAACGCGACTGGTTACGAGTTCGATTCTCATCCGAGGAAGTGAAATATGTATTTAAATTTATATTTTCATTTCTTCGCTCTGGTGTCGAGGCAAAGCGCGGCGTTGAGCTCCGCCACTCAACACGCAATGTTTCCAGAATTCGGAGGAAATTGGGGAACGGTAAACGGGAAATTAAACGGTCTTAACACTAGGTCCGTCTGCCTATTTTTACATCATAGTTAAATGTAAACTGTTGTAAAAAACATATTGTTATAAGAAATTATGGTTATAAAGAATATTTTTTCTAACAGTGTAATTACAGTGATAAGAAAAATATTTAAGAAAATATCGATTAAATATCTAATAAAATATATTAATCGAACAAATCTTGACACCAGACAGACGGACACACAGACATGAGGCAAATCAAAATATGTAGTCCATATAAAATGAAGTGGGCAATAAAACAAAATAGGTTGTAGCAATGGTGGTGATTTTTAGTATTATTACGATTATAAAAGTAGAGAGTAACAATTAAATGTTTGCTTCTTATCTCATGTTGTGTAAATGTTTAGATAACATGGACTGGCTATTATCGTATGAAAATATGTTATACTGCTATACACTGTAAATTTATTTTATATATATATTTTTTAATTCCACACTCATCTTACATATCGCAAGATCTACAGAGAAAACCATGTGTTAAGACTTGAAGACTCCTTTGATTTTCCAGCCATTGATGGAACCTCACGTCACGCTGTCTTAAATATTTTAATGTTATTTGCTTCAAATTACTATAGAATTTTTCTAGAAAATTGTATATTATTCATCATGATATTTTCAATTTCCAAAATATATCCAAAAAGGGGCTAGTCGTGGCGCAGGGGCTCAAAGTGTGACTGCAAAATCGACTGGTTGTGAATTCGATCCCCAATCGAGAACATCAAATATTTATTTACATTTATATTTTAATTTCTTCGCCCCGGTGTTCGCGTAATGCCTCCAGAACTTGGTGGAAAGTGGGGAACGGAGTGTCTTAACATTCGGTTCCCTCTGCCTACCCTGCTGTATGCTGGATACAACGTGAGGCTGATTTGATTTAATTTAATTTATTTTTAATTTTAGTACGTTTAACTTTTGCTACGAATAGCATCTGCTATTGACGCTGGGAAATGTAATACTTTAAATTATAATGAAACATGTTTTCCACAATTTCATGACGCTACACTGGTATGACTGTTGGTCAAATGGGTGTTTCCTCCACGTTACAAGTACGCTACGTACTATGTTGTTTCGTCATATTGTAGTAATAGTAGTAGGTGGACATAATAGCATACGTCATCAAAATACGTCGGAGTAATCGGAAAACAGAAAACGGAGTGATTCAGGAGATTTCTGAAAACAAAGAAAAATATTTCCATAATTTGAAGCTGTAGTAATTTTGAAATTAAAAAACTGAATCGGCACAAAGTCTATATAATAAATAACCTACTAAACCAATTACAAGAATCGATTGAGAAATTTGATCTGCAGAGGAGGATACTCACTATAGGTACACACGTTTGCATTTTTGTCAAAGTTGAAACAGACACTCCCTCGTTATATTTTGTAAGAATTCGTCATACATGCAGTGATTCGGTAATTTAAGTATTAAATAGCCGAAATAATAATAAATATTAATAATTTATATAGCAATATAGTAGAAACGGTTTTACTATGAGATAAGATAATAGTAGAACATGACCACAAATCCGTAATTCAAAGTGATTTAGATAAAAATAAATGTTTAATTCTTATACTTATAGAACAATTTATCTTTTTTAACATTTTTAATGTGTTATGGACGGCTACCAAAGAGGCGCGGGTTCAAATCCCGCTACGTTCAATATTTTATACGTTTTCTTAATAAGTAACAATTTATCTGTTAGCTAAGTATAATTTTAGATGGTTCACAATAAAAAATACAATGACGTTATAGAAATTTCATACGCTATTTAACCTCCATAAATATATCAGAGATAGATAGATTTATAAGATTATCTTTAAGTAGAAGATAGAAGAAGATATTAATACCACAAAAATATGTTTGTTTCCCTAATCTTGGTTAACAGCTTATCAATACAGTGCGATAAAAATCTTATATAATAAATCACCAAGAGTTAGTGACTCTTCAATAAAAAAAAAACTTAAGCTTGTTGTTGCTATAAACAGTAGCAAACGGCTCAGCCGGATATCTTTAGCTGATAAGCATTTGTCGGTAGGAATAGTTATTTTATGCGACTGTGGTAGCCCGTTTGATTTTTTACGTTATAATTGTTGTACATATTGTTTATATATGTTGCTGTATTATAAGCTTATAATACTATGCCTTACATTTAGGTTTTTTTAAAGCTTTAAAAAATTATGTGTATAATTTATAAAATAGTATTTCTATATTTTTTTTATCATCACACATTTGTAGATCACCCAATTATAGTAATAAGTAAAATGTATTAGATTCGAATAAAATTATTCGAATATTATTATTAAAATTCGATGCACTTCTACTGTCTAATCAAATCCAATTTTTCTTTTTTTTTTTTGTTTAAAATGACGACTAAACATTGGTTCTCTTATAACAAAACATAATAAACATAATAAAGTACATTGAAACAGAAAAAAAAATCAAATTATTGGCTAAAATATATAGAATTAATATATATTTTATTATATGTATATCATCATGCTAGCCCACATATTGAAGGTTAGTTTAGAGTGTTGATAAGTGATAAGTAAGAGTGTCATTCGAGATTTGGCGCTGATATTTATCATGTCATTTCTTAGCAGATTTTTTTGCATCAGTTCATGTTTCCTTTATAATATCTAAATATCTACATATTTTTAGCTTTGAAGTCACTCGTGGCGCAGGGGCAAAAAATGTGTGCAAATACGTCATTGTTGCACCTAAAGGAATATTATTATGATATAAATATTTCATATCGAAGTCACTATTAATTTAAAATTCAAACTCCACGTGAACTAGGGTCGATGTATTGCACCCATTGTTAATGAATCTTGTCACAGTAAATGAAGTAATATTTTAGTCATCCAGTTTAAAGGTGAGCCTTCGAAGATGTCACGTTTATATTATGCATCTTATTAAATACATTACTTATCTGTAACGTTTACGTTGTTTAATAATGTGTACACAGTGGCCGATATGGCTCAGGGGAGTGGGGTATGGGTTCGATTTAATTTTATTTTAGTCGCTCTGCTACAAGTTATGTAAAGTTACGCCACTCAGCACGCAATGTATCAAAAGTTCGGCGGAAAGTGGGGAACGGAGTTTTTAAAATTAGGTTCAATCTGGCTACCCCGTTATGCGAAAAAAAAACAGTAACAAAAAGCATAATAAATTAATAATATATGCAAAACGACGGCAAAAAATATAATGATATATATTTTTTTTATTCACGCTGTATCCTGCACACAGCAGGGTAGGCAGAGGGAACCTAGTGTTAAGACACTCTATTCCCCACTTTCAGCCAAATAATGGAGGCCTTACGTGGTGAGTGGCGGAACTCAAAGCCGCGTTTTGCTTTGACACCATAATAAATATTTCCTCGAGTGAGGATCGATTTACAGTCACCCCTGCGCCACGACTGGCCTCGTAGGAATTATGAATGTCAGCTCTAGAGAGCTATTATCCAAACACATATAGAAAGTATAGTTATGGGTTCTAATACAAAGTGTTAGTAAGTGATTTTTTTAACTTTACGCATGAACTGCATCCAGCCATATATAGGTAGTTACTCTATGTTCACCTCATTAAATATACGTAGTATTTAATTACTCCGTTATTAATTTACTGTCTGTCGGGTGAAAAGACCCCAGATGACAGGGCGGAGAAATGAAAATAATAAAAATATATATAGTGGAAATCGAACCCACAATCATCCCATTTAATAAATCATTCCCACATATCGCTTACATAATATAAATCGGCACATAGTAAATATAAAGAATTGATTCTTCATAGTTCATATAGTCCGAACAGGGCCCTACTCTTGACACCGATATCCAATTGTCAATCGTCAATAAATATTATTTCTTACTCTTGACGGTAATAAATGACTAATTCCAATGCCGCCGTGTACTTAACGGTGTCATCAACTAATATAAAATTTTATGTAGAATTCGTAAGAATTGTGATATTTCATACTCTTGACGCGTTTTTGACAGCTATAATGACAGCAAAATTAGAAGAGGAATTAGAAATCTACTCAATATCTAAAACGTGATTTTTTTTAAAAAAATATACATAGACACAGATGTCAAATGTTTTGTTTTATAAAAGAGTCTAAATAATTATACATACAGATAAAATATATCCATTTTTAAGAATGACTTAAGATTTCGTTGTTTTTTAAGTAAAACAAAATAGCTATGATTCATAATTATTATTTTCAAGAAAAATGTGCATGTAAATAAATTATTTAAGATAGTTATGTGTTTATTATGTATCACCGATTTATCAATAAAAAATTTACACCACTAACTGTCAGCTATAACGGCGTAAAACGGCGTAAAATATTGATTTTGAGAGTACCAAAATTACGCCGCCGAAGGATTAGATTGGCTAATGTTAGATATCAAAATGGAATTGAAATTAGTTTCAAGAGTAGGGCCCCAGGATGGCTATAGTTACATCGTTTACTCTATTGAGTCTCATTAACGGGCAGTGGATCGTCGTTAATATGAACTACGCTAAATACTACTTATTGTTGTTTCTTGTAATCATATTGTTATTCGAAATATCAAGAATATATGAAAATCTATACTTTTCTTTATTTTTAACAGTTTCTTTTTTCTTTGAAGAAAGAATTGAAGGTTGTTGGAGTTGAAAATATATTTTTGTGTTCGATTCTATTTTTTGTTTTCCATTTGTCAAGGGTTCCATCACGTGATAGAATTACCTCGGACATTTTAAAGTTGTTAGTTATTTTTTGTCAATTTGAGACTTATTTTTTGATTTGAAGTTAATTTTGTTAGCCCTATTAGGATGTCGCCGGAGGGCCTCCCCTGCGGGACTTGAACCTAGGCTCGCCCGTCGTTCTGGTTGGGAGTGTTATACATTTTTTTTTAAACTGAACAACTTATTATGTTGTTAGCATGTTGTAACAAGCGTATAAACATTTCAACATAGCTCGATGAGAACGTATGACTTAGTGGTCAGAGCGCCTGGTCGGTTTCCAGGAGGCGCGGGTTCGAGTCCCGCTACGTTCAAATTTTTATACGTTCTAAAATAAATATTTTTCTTTCCTAAGTTTGGAATAACACTTTAAAAAATGTTTAAAAATATTCTATTCATTGTTTGGGTAATGACCAGAACGACTACTGCCCTCGTGGCGCAGGGACACAAGTGTGTGATGACTGTAAACGCAACAGATTATGGGTTCGCTACTCATTCGAGGAAATTAAATATTTAATATTTTCATTTCTTGGCACTGGTGTCGAGGCAAAGGCCGGCTTTAAGTTTCGCCAATCAATAAGTGTCTTAAGACTAGGCTCCCTCTGCCTCTTCTGCTGCATGTGGAATACAGCGTGAAGCAGTTTGGGTAATCCATTTTAATGGTAGCTTTAATTTGCTTCTTTTCTTTTTGAATTTATTTTTATATCAAATCAACATACCAATGTTCTTTAAATATTAAACGCATGCGCGCTTATGACGTTGTTGCATACAATAGTTAGATATTAGCGCCCTATTAGCGTGTATTAGTCAAGACATACAAGACGAAGATCTTCAAGGATTTGTTAAAAGACGACGTTACATCTTATTATATCTACTATTTCTTTTATAAAATTCTAATTAAACCTTTAAGTAATTTTTTTATTTGAAATTATGATAAAAACATTCTAAATCGGTTAGATTTTGTACAAAAAAGCTGTCATTTCGGGTGCGTGTAATTTTTCCATATTATTTTAAGGTTTGATCTTATGATAGTCGTATATTAAATTACAATTTTTTTAGCGGAGGGAACCCCCTTCCCCATTTTTTCCCCAATTTTATTGAAATCAGAGCGAGGAAGTGGAAATAATTCACTCGATCTAGTGGAAATCGTACTGACTACCGTGACGTTTACAGAGACCGCTGCGACACGACTGCTTTATAGATAACAAAAATACATGTCAAGTTGAAAATTATTTTTTTTTTTAATATTAATGTGCGAGGATTTTTTTCTTTTTTTAAGATTTAATTTCTTTTTGTTACAGGTAAAACTAACTCCATAGAACATGGAGAAACCAACTATGCACATGCTCTCCGTCCAGGAGAAGGGCGGAGAGACCAAGAAGACTAATCAATATATAGCTGCTGTAGCAGGTATGTAAATTATTTGTCCAGCAGAGTAGGAAGATATTGTCCAAACCAAACGAGGGTTCGGTTTTGGCCAGTTTTGGCTATAAAAATTGTGTTCCACCATAGTTTTCATTTTGACAAGTCGCAGTCGCACTTACTTGCCAGATAGTCAGTTTGGTTGGTTTTCAGCTTTGATTTCGGTCAAGAGCTAGAAAATATAATTATTTTGCCAACCTTAAACGCTTAATTATTGAAGAGGCTACTAAGATTTATTAGTTTTACCCATTCACTATAAAATATGTATTATGTATGCATATTTATATTTTTTTAATTTATGATAACAGATGCAAAGGTCAATGTACATTACTGAGATAACTGGCAAAGTGTCAATTTGATCACAACTTTAATGAAGTAATAGCTAGTAATAAATAATTGATAATGATATAGAAAGTAGTTGTGAATTACTAGTTTTTTTTTATTAAATACTTTTTATGGCTATTTCAATTTCTTGAGTCTTGGGACAATGGGACAACGTGCGATGGTGGGGGGAATTATTAAATTTAAATTGATTTTAATTCCTTGCTCTGGTAGACAAAGCGCGGCGTTGAGTTCCGCCATTCGGCATGCAATCTGTCGAAAAATTGGTCTTAAAGTAGAGAACGAATTGTCTTAACATTTTTTCCCTTTGCCGACTCTGCTATGCAGTGGAAAAGCATAAAGCTATAAAATATTACCATTTTATAACAAAATTAAATGAACATAAACGAAATCGCATCAATTGACCCCGCAACTAATCGAATTGCACTGAATGAATGCATACAGACCGGGTACAGACAGAAATAACTCGGTATTACATTTGGTACGATTTATTATATAGAGATCGGTCAAGACTCGAGAGCACAGCGTTGAATGAACTTTGGTGTTTGTGATAATATAATGTCTTAATTAAGTTATTTTTATATTTTTTTTAAGTAAATATACTTTTATTTGCAGTTTATAGACAGAAATAAAAAGAAAATAAATTACTTAGAAAATAAAACATTAAATTTGTAATTATTGTGACACACGATAATTAAAAACTCAATTTTCACTCAGATAATTTACTTTTTTCACCTTCACGCTGTATCCTCCTTATAGCGGGTAAGCAGAGGGAGTATTAAGACACTCTCTTTCTGCCGGAATTCTGAATGTACTTTGTGTTAAATGGCGGAACTCAACCCGGCGGCGCTTTGTCTTGACACCAGAGCAAGGAAATGAACGAATCCTTTGATTTGAACTTTAAGTTACATATTATATTTTAAATTTCAGCGGCAATAGGCGCAGTGGCTGCTGGAACGATATTAGCGTGGACGTCCCCCGCCCTCCCCCAGCTGGAACCGCCCAAGAATACGACACACAACTCATCCACGCCCTTAGAAAGGGATGTTTTTGCTCTCAACGAGACATACAATGTGACAAATGTTACAAAAGTTTTACGCAATTCCTTGGGTCAAGAGGCGGCATTTTTGCTAGATACTAGCGAAAGTGAGTATTGATTTTGAAAATAACATTATTATTTAAAATAATTATTAAATGGCTGTGCGTTGGATTCCAACAATGGGGAATAAATTGTTTTCATTGATTCCTTTTTGTCAAAAATGACATTCTTGACACCAGGTTGTCTCTGCCTGCATACTTGAGGCGCTAAGAAAATGTGAATATCTACTTCAAGTCAATAAACATTCATACTATCTCTACACTTGTCATGTTTCGATAACATATTTTTTACTGTTATCAAATTTCAAATGATTGTACAAGTTTAACATTGATTTGATAATTTTCATAAACAATATATAGAGGCCTTGTTGCTTTGGGTACCGTTTATCAATATAAAGATACAACAATAGAAAGCGCAAGTGAAAAAAGGACAATTAACAATTTTTCAATTTTTTTTTCTGATTTTTCATTTGCGAGAATTACATGAAGAGACAATTATTTCCAATTTCGTCGCGCTTAGCAGGGTAGACAGGGGCAACCTGGGAACCTAGTATTAGAACATCCCGTTCGAATTAAGATATTTCCGTTAAGCACTTTCCCAAAAATTTGCACTTCCGTTACCCAGTTTCCCAAAAACTTCTTACCTTCGATCAACTAATTATACCTAGTGGATAGTTGAGCTAAGACGTCTCCCCATAAAATAAGTTACTTATAGGTAAAATTAAACGTTTCAAAATATAACGTACTGAAACTGAAACCCGGCATGGGTTTCAGTTTCAGTACGTTACTTGGAAACAATTCCAAGGGATGTGGGGTTCGTATATCGTTGCGGTCGAATTTAAATAAGAGAAAAAAACAAAACATAAATTATCAAGAATCTAAACTAAGACATTAAGAGGCACGTCTCGAAATATTCAGCCGTCTCTATAAATACAAGCCACACCCACAAACGCTACGTATTTCTGGAAGACTGCCAGACATTGGACGTCAACAAGGTTACGCACATTGTCTTTTATCACATGATTGTGGATATTATGCTTATTTTAGATATAAATACCGAAAAACAATTTTTTTCTTTGTAAATTCTTTGGCAGGGGAGCTTGAAATATTAATAATAGGTTTTAAGTGATATTAATGAGTTACTTTTTTTCTTACACGTTTTTGTGATTTATTAACTGTTAAATTTCTTTATTTTTTCGGTATATTTTCGAGAGGTAGTCTAAAATAAACTTGTTTTGAAGTATACTGAATCCACTAATATTGTTTTAACATTTTTCAAATCACCCATTTTCAAATATGTAATATAATATTTCGTCAATATCTCACAAAAAGGAACATCTTCATCATCTACATTACATATACTACTTAAGGCCACAGAAAACAAAAGTAATATAGATTAGCAAATTATTTATTATGTAGTTCAAGCGGGCGAAGCCACTAGCGGGTCGCTAGTTTATTATAAAATATTATGTGTTTCCTAGGTTCCCTGGTTTCATCAATCCTAGCAATAGGCGCGGCTATCAGCGCTCTACCCGTCGGAGTCCTCGCGCAGCGGTTCGGTCGGCGACCCACCATCCTCGTCCTCGCTCTACCATTCTTAATCAACTGGTTGCTCACGATCTTCGCAAATGGCGCTGGAATGCTCATCGCTGCCAGGTTCTTCGCTGGACTTGCAACTGGTGAGATGACTAAGTTAAATTTTTATACAATTATAAAGTTTTTTTTGACAGAGTCACTCTGTCAAAAAAACTTATATAAGGCATATTTTTGTAAATTTTCCTCTAATTCAAATATATATATTTAAGTTACTTATTACTTATATCATTTTTCTAATAAGTCATGTTAGTTGGAGGGTTTAATATGAAAATATAGGTACCTACTTCTTTAAAAATCAAATAATATATTGAATACCTTTTTAAATTAAATTGTTTTTTTTTAATACTCAGACAGTATTCGCGTTACAACACTTACTTAAATATTTAAATAGCAGAAATCTCTGAAACTTTGATCCAATGGTTTCTCGGTGCCATCTTCCAACTCTTTCTACATGAGGATATTTTTTTTGTGTTTGTAATAGGTAAATCAACGCATTGGGTCACTTTGTCAATTATATTTGCTATATTTCCCGATTTTGCAAATTTTTTTTGTGATAATCTTCATCAAATCACAGCAAGTTGTAGATTAAGCTAACCTTATAAAATGTTTGTATTGTATGCCTTATTACATTTGTTTTTTTATATTCCCAGGCGGTATATGTGTAGCAGCGCCCATGTACATAGGAGAAATTGCTGAAACTTCGATCCGAGGATCTCTTGGCGCCTTCTTTCAACTGTTCCTAACTGTGGGCATCCTGTTCACGTTCGTAGTGGGCGGATGGACGCATTGGCAGACTTTATCCATTATATCTCTTGTGTTCCCTGTGCTTTTGGTTGCTGTGTTTTGGTAAGTTAGCTTTTTTT
>DWQW01004979.1:0-18645 GCA_018249695.1 Heliconius erato demophoon | reverse complement strand
AATTTAAAAACTGTACAGGAGTTAATATGCAATTAATACAGTTATTTTACAAAGAATATTATGAATCCTACAACCTAAATTAAACTATTCACTGACATCAGCACATTTAACAGAGTTTTAGAATTATTATGAGACGTATATTATATAGGTAAAAAGAACATAAAGTTACAAAAATATATACGTGTAATACATAATTAGCTTTATGTATATTTTATAAATATCAAATATCAACAATGGTCGTATTTTTGTATTTAAAACAATCAAAAATTCTTTGATAATGTCGTAAAAAAATCATATTAGAAGTCATTATAGTTGTCAATCGATTGTGCTTATTAAATCATTAATCATGTATTTTAAGCGGGCGAAGCCGTGGGCGAGCCGCTAGTAATAAATAAATATTGAGGCCGACGTACTATTATCGGCACATTTATTTGCCTATGCAACAATTGTGGGTTCGATTCCAACTAATTAGTTATTTTAATTTCGTCACCCAATTCCCAATGATATGTCAAAAAAGGTGAGTCTTGACCCTTCCCACTGTGCACCCAGTCATATGCGGGATAAAGCGTGAAGCCGAAAAAAAATATAAAAGTAACTAATTGAAGAAATAATGGCGTAATTGGGTATGGCCAATGATGATTGTATGTTTAAATATAATTTTGAAATTTTGTTTCAAAATAATAAAAAACTAGTTTAACATGTTCCAATGTGTTATTTTACGCAAAGTAAATAAAAATATTTAGAAAATGGATGAAAAACTCGCGCCCCTTAGACATCATTTAAACGCTATTAAGTTATTTGTTCTTATAGATCTATGTAAACAAAAATTACAATTACTCTTATCTTATTATAATTTATTTTTAGCCCCACGCTGAATTTCTCAGCAGGATAGGTAAACGAAACTTAGTGTCAACACACTCCGTTCAAGACATCGCTTGTCGCATCGCTGAATGGCGGAACTCAACGTCACACTTTGTCATTACCAGAGCAACGAATTTTTTTTTTTTAGCTTCACGCTGTATCCCGCACACAGCAGGGTAGGCAGAGGGAACCTAGTGTTAATATACTCCGTTCCCCACTTTAGTTACTTGAACGGAGTGTGTTGACACTGAAACTTAGTGTCAACACACTCCGTTCGACATCGCTTGTCGAATGGCGGATCTCAACGTCGCACTTTATCCTTACCAGAGCAACGAAATTTAAATAATTTATTACCCTAAGTGGGAACCTAACCCATAACCGCATACATATGTCAAAACATATAAGCAGAACTAAAATATTGAATACAAAAAACAAATACAAAAAAAAATAGAGACTATAAATAATAAATATTGTATTCAATACATTACAGCAAACTGATATAATACAACTACATACGAGTATTTCCCACATCTCCAGCTCCTACCTTTTATATCTTTTATACATTGTTTTGCAAATGCGAACACATTATGTGACTCCACCAGGCCATACGTCTCGCTAATTGACGTTATCAGGCCAACTGTTATTTTTTATTACATTTCATACTAAGAAAAATAAGAGATTTATGCCACACTTTCCTATAAAATAGGTATTGTACGCAAATAAGTTTATTTTATAGTGTGATTCGTCGTTTTGACTCAGTTGACTGTATAAGTAATGATTTTTTTTTGGCTTCACGCTATTAATCTTGGACTTAAAGTAAAGAAGGTATGTCGTCAAATTCTAGAGGCATTGCGTGTTGAGTGGCGGAACTGAACGCCGCGTTTTGCCTCGACACCAGAGCGAAGAAATGAAAATATTACTCACAGTCACACTTTATGCCCCTGCGCCACTAATGGCCTCAATAGGTATTATACGCAAATAAGTAAATTTTATAGTGTAATTCGTTATTTTGGGATATTATTTCCAGTTGATTGTTTGTGGATTTGATTACCATTACGAAGTAAGCGGGTTACCGGAGTAAATAAAAATATTATATAATTCATTCTCCTGATTGGGAATCGAACCTACAACCATACAATCTACAACCGTACTACATACAGTACGAGTAAAAAGGAAAAATCTCAATTGGTCTTTGAAAACAGTATCAATAAAACTGGAAGAATGTCACGTAAAAACGTAAAAAGAACTTCCGGATGGGCATATGTGAATAGATTGATAAAATTTTACGAGGCGAAAGAGGTATCCCGGTAGTGTTTGGCGCTAGCTTTTACCCCTCTCTCTAGCTATACTCCCCCTTTATCCTCCCGCAAGGGATAAAGCGCGAAGCAAAGAAAAAATATAAAAAAAATTACCGTTATAACTTCAATCATAGTCGGTACCCGAGCGGAAATCGAATACCACAACCCCTTTCAAGTACTATTCAACTCGAGGGTGTTCTTAAACACCTTTGCGTAAATATTCAATGGCACTCTTATATTTCAAGGGCACAGTTGCCACATTTAAGCATAAGAAGTTCTTATATTGAAAAACTACTTGGCTCAAGTGTACAGAAAATTAGGGTTTATATTTAAATTTGATATGTGAAATAACTTTCAAAGGTTTATTTATAAAATTAGAGTTAAAAAATATTATAGTATTATAATATTTAAAGGCTTCAAGTTAAATATAAGTTTATAAAATAAGTTGACGATTATAAAACGGAGAGACTGTAAATATTTTTTTTCTTGTTATAGAATGCAGAGTTAGTAATAATATCAGAACAGAACTCATAACAGTAAAAAAATCAGATTGTATGTAAAATATTTATAAATAATATAAATCAGCTTCACGCTGTATCCCGCATACAGCAGGTTAGGCAGAGGAAACCCAGTGTTCCCCAAAGTTGGTAACGGAGCATTATTAAAATGCGCATGTAGTCAATATGCGGAGTTCGACATCACTATGTGTCATTTCTACCAAATGGCACAGTAACACTTATGGATTGTAATCTACTTTAGTGTAGCTAAATATGGTGGTTTAAAATGAGTGGATGAATATAAAACATTGACTGTCACTATATTTTTTCTTGTTACGAGATGCAGCGAGTTAGTAATGATATCAAATCAGTGAACTCATCTAAAATATGCATTTTGTGGTAGTGTCTGGGCGACTTATAACCTAAAAAGTGAAAAAGGCTATAATTGTACTCAAAGATGCAATAAAAATTATAATCAACTTATTCATTAATTCATTCACAGAATTATTCTCCAAAGATCTATTTTGGAAAGCCAATTATGTAAATGTAATCAACTGTTTCATTACAAATTAGGGCAGTTTTATCAAAAGCTTGTGTAAGGCCAAATTAAATGCTGTATATAATATAAATTATTATGTCATTTAAAAGTTTGATCAAACTTCCAAGATCAATCTTTTATTTTACTTTTATACGCTATATCCCGCATATAGCAGAAAAGACAGAGACAACCTGATGTGACATGTGTATACTCTATTCCAAGCTTTCCACCCCATTTTCGAGATATTGCATGTTGATTTGCGGACTTCAACGCCGCTCTTTGACTTGGCGTAATATGACGTAGATTAATGATGAAAAAAATATTTTCTTAAATGCTCTATAATCACAAGTACTTATAGTAAACCTATCTAATCTAATATTATAAATATGAAACTTTGTAAGGATGGATGTTTGTTATACTTTCACGCTACTTCTACTGAACGGATTTTGATAAAATATTAATGTAATATTGCATATATATCGGACTAGCACATAAGCTACAATTCATGTAAAGTTTTATTATAATTGGACTGTATGATGAAAAATTAATTCAAGTTTAATTATTTTAAAAGTTTAAGCGGGCGAAGCCGCGTTTTGGTCACTAGTATCATATAAGTATAGTAGTGTACAGTCACAATGTATACATATTTATTGTACATTGTAATAAATACAATTAATATAGAAGTAATAGTAATTCGCCGAAGAAGAGGTATTTTTCCTCATCACAGACTTCTAGAGCTCTCAAAATTGCATTTAGAGTATTGATCAACCGAAATGGAATTTTCAGGGTAACTAAACCGAAAATTACGAAAATGTGCGCATTTTTAAATTTTGAAGGTTCCTCTAACTTATATAAGCACTCCAAGAACATTATTTTAGTAGATTGGTAATATTGAAAACGACGGTTAATATTACCACATATTTCGAAATATAAGTCCATTAATCAAACATTTTGGTCCGTTCTATCAATTTCAGAGACATGTTGGGACGTTTTAAGGTTATCAAGAGATCATTTAGGTTATGGCCTTACGGTACTATTTTCACATGGGTAAATTAGTTCTTTTTATTTGTTTGCTCCCATAATACACATTTTGGCGTTGAGTTCTGCCACTTAACACACAATGTCTCGAAAATTCGACAAAAGGTATTCTAGATTTACTCTGTATTTCCTGTTATATACGGGATACTGCGAGAAGCTAAAAAGAAGAATAATATAAATATAATATTCGTGATAAAGCGTGTACCTGTAAAAAAATAATAAATAATTTAAAGAATTAATAATTGTCCAAACCAAACATGCTAATAATGTTTAAACTTAATCAATTAAAAACTGTCCATAAATTTGAAAAAAAATCGTAAAAATTTATTATACCATATGATTTAATATTTATTATACCAGCTTACTTGAACGGAATTAATTAAAACAATGAAAAATTCAGAGAGTGCGTAAACAAGGCAAATTATATTTACATAGCGAAAATTGTAATGAAATAAATATTATCGACGAGGCCACTTGGCGATCGTAAATAAATCGTATGATATCAGCCTGAGGTTTTTAATAGCTTTTTATTTATGTAAATTAATTCAGGCCAGTCGTGGCGCAGCGGCACAAAGTGTGACTGAAAAACCGACTGGTTGTGGGTTCGATCCCCACTCGAGGAGATGAAATATTTACTTAAATTTATATTTCCATTTCTTCACGCGGCGCTCAATTCTGCCACTCAACACGCAATGCCTCTAGAATCCGGCAGAAAGTGGGGAACTAGGTTCCCTCTGACCACCCTGCTGTGTGCGGGATACAGCTTGAAGCTGATTTTATGAGCTTAAGCTGTTGGGGCGTAGTAAGACATGGTTGTGGGTTGGATTTCCTCAAAGAAGAAATTCGTCCCCGTCGTTGTGATAAAACAAAACAAGGTTAAGCTCCACTATCTAACGTGCGTCGGTGCAGAGTGTCTTTACACTCTGCGTACCTTGCTTTGCAAAATTTATTACTTTGCATTAAGCTGTATTTCTGAATAACTAAGTATAAATATGTTGATTATAAAAAATATATGTGAATATATTTTTGAGATACTCTGCAAAAATGATAATTAGGATCGCAGCGTTGAGTTCCATCACTCAACACGCAATGTCTGAAAAAACGGCGACAGTAGGAAATGGAGTGTTTTGACACTAGTATCCCAGACCCCTTTGCTTACCCTCTACACTATCTTAACTTCTATATTAAACATTTCATTTCCTTAAGTAGAAATCGAACCCACGGCCTGTCGCCTATATAAATCTATATAAAAAAATATTGAATAACAATCAGTATCATCAATAAACGACTATTCTTTGTGGCATTTCAATCAAAACTGAACGTATTTAAGACTTTATTAGATTAAACCTTTTTATTTTCAAATAATTTTGTCAAACAAATGAAAATAGTTTTTGATAGAAAAAGGCGAAAGCTGGAGGCGATATATTTTTATGAGCCTCCAGAAACCAAGTGGGAAATCGTTAGAGCTGTACAAGTCCGAAGATACATGTGGCTTTACGATCGGAAAGCTTTTACTGTAATTGTCACTAGCGGGAGTATGCAGTGGCGTATAGAGTTAAGATGGTAAAAAATATGCAGGAAATATACTGAAAGTTATGCCTAATATGTGGACGTGTTTTTAGGATTCCGTATATCATATGTAAAAAACGGAACCCTTATAGGATTATTCACCCTTAAAAGGCCATTTAGGTCAATCTATGTTCCTTTGTAGCAGCAGCTGGTTTTAGATTCGATCCCCATTCGAGGAAAAGAAATAGTTATTTAAAATTATACTTTTACTTCTTTGTTCCTCATGTCGAGGCATAGGCTAGGCGTTAAGTTCCGCCACTCAACAAGCAATGCCTCCAAAATTTGGTGGAAAGTGGGAAACAGAGTGTCTTAACACTAGGTTCCCTCTGCTTACCCTCCTGTGCCCTGCCATCCTGTGAGCGGGATACAAGGTGAAGTTGATTAATTATAAGTTGCTTCTCATTGACTTGCAATCTGAAAATTGTTATGTCATACTAATTTCTTTTATATATATTTTTAAAGCAAAAAGAATTACCCAAATAAAGTGTCTATCTCATGTCATCCAGCAAAACTAATTTAACTTAACTGTCCTCCATCAAGCTGAATATAAAACTTTTACTCACAATATACTCTACGGTGTTTGTTTATATATAGTATAAATAAGATGATATCGTGGCGCAGTAATTGAGAAACGTCGAACTAACGATAACGATAGGTGTGAGTTCGATTCTGGCGCAAGGTAAATATAATTACGATTGTGTTAATAATGTTTTTGGTTAGTAAAAATATAGTTATATGTCAAAACAATTCCGAAATCTTGGGAAAAGTACGAAGAATAATATTTTTCTGTTATGCTTAGAGACGCTAGTACCAATTTAAATGGAGTCATCGTGGTGAGGGGCAGCCGGCGGAAAAGGGACAGCTTCTTATTGTAAACGTGATGGCTGTGGGCTGATTTATTCATTTTCCTACTCCAGCAAGGTAATGCTTTATCTTGGGTAGTGCTCCGCCATTAAACACGATAAAAACTCGTTTTCAGGCGGAAAGCAGAGAGAGGAATCAGGCATTAGTCTTGACTTTACATTTTCTCTACTCTCTACCAAAACTTAAAAATGATGAATCCAAATGAATATCATTGTAACATATGTATATCTCCTAATACACTATACACTACCTGAATATCTAGCTTTTTACAATACTTTTTTCATATAAGATCTAAAAATAACAGTTCATAAAGAAAATTTAGTTTAACACTTGTCGACGTGAAGGCAGTCAGTTCCCACATTACACATTAAATATTCAGGACACGTAGGAGCCCGTTATATGAACTGGAACCGAATATTTCCTTTTAAAAGTTAGAATAATACTAAAAAAAGTAAAAAGCTTTGTTGTTTATTGTAATGATAATGCTAACTTCTAGTCTAGAGAAGCCAGTCGTGGCGCAGGAGTATAAACGTGTGACTGTAAACGTGACAGGTTGTGGGTTTGATTCCTACTCGAAAAAATATAGATATTTAAGGTTTTTACATTTCTTCACTCTGGTATCGAGGGAGAGCGCGACGTTAAGTTCTGCCACTCAACTCGCAATGCCTTAGGAATTCAGCGAAAACTGAGAAACTGAACACTACATTCCTTCTGCCTATCTTTCTGTAAATGGGGTGTTAAAATAGTTTAGTTTTGTGTATATAGCATTATAGAATTTGCCGCGCTCATCGCATTGAAGCTAGGGAATTAGAGGGAACTAAGGGAGCTGTGAAGCAGTGCCGTAGGTTGCAGTGCAGTGTGTTCAGTCTAGTGACTCAAGTGTAAGCTTAAAGATCCCCTTAAATGCACAATACCGCTCACCCCGACTGTCCTCTCGTTCTCTACACCATTAAATTCAAGATGATTAATTATATTAAACATATTTTCGTTTTCCTATCTGGTAAACAAGATTTTGAGTAACTGTTTTCGAGAAAAAAAGTACTTACTGTTTTCTTACCATACTTAATAATCGATTATTTTTCAAAAACAAAGACTTCGCCAGTAACAGCTGTTTTTTTATATTTCTTATATCCCAAATGAAAGAAAAAGGACCTTGCAATGTCTGCCCCTGGAGTAAGATTCCCCGGTCACCCAAAGAATCGATAGCTGAAGGTTGTGATGCATGACATAAGAGCCAATAGCCGAGTTCATGAGTCAGGCCGATCGTGGCGCAGAAGCACAAAGTGTGACGGTAAAATCGACTGGTTGTGGGTACTGTTCCCACTCGAGGAAGTGAAATATTTATTTACATTTATATTTTCATTGTTTCGCTCTGGTGTGGAGGCAAAGTGCGGCGTTGAGTTCCGCCACTCATCACGCACTGCCTCCAGAATTCGGCGGAAAGTGGAGAACGAAGTGTCTTAAGACTAGGTTCCCTCTGCCTACCCTGCTGTGCGCGGGATACAGCTCGAAGCTGAAAAAAAAAACAATATAAACTAAAGGTCACAATCATCTCATTTTATACTAGAAATTATTTACGCGCCCATTCCTTTGCAATCGTAGCACCACATTTTAAGGCCCCTCGACGATTTTTTCACATAATGTACACTTTAAAAAATTATAACACGTTTTCGCAATTTCTTAATAAAATATATAACAAGTAAAAGGGCCCGTGGGTGCCCGTGTCCCTATAAATTTCAGGGCAAACCTAAGTAAATATATTTAGGTAAGAGACAACGATATTTTATTTTATTTACGATACAAGATAACCTTAGTGTTGGATTTATCAAAAGATTTTTTTTAGCTTTACCCTGTGTTTCGCACAGCAGGGTATGCAAAGGGAATATGGGAACAAAGTGTTAATTAATACACTCCGTTCCCATTAAGACACTTCTGTTTCCCATTTCCCGCCGAATTCTCGAGGTATTGCGTGTTGAGTGGCGGAATTCAACTTACCTAACTAACTTACTTCTCAGCATCTATTTGTCAAAAATGAAAAACGTATTTTTGTGTTGTATAAGCCCGTTAGTTAAGGAAGACTATAGGCTATATTACATCATGTTCTATATGACGATAATTCTAATCGAAACGAACAAAACCAACGGGCAAAGTCGCATAGAAAAGCTAGTCTTATCATAATATAAATGTTCGAGTCTCAAAATGTTTGTTATTATTCAACGGATCTCCTCGTTATAAATGTTAAACAGTACTAGTACAGTTAAAATGGATTATTTTGGTGAAACCGGGATCGGGTTCAGAATTTATAGTTGTTTGGTGGCAGTCGTCTTACAAATTGAATTCGACATTAGCGTTTGTCGAACGGTCACTTTGTGCTGTGTATTTTGGGGGCGAAATTTATTTATATATTTTTATTTATGTATGTATGTCAGAATAGATTTTATAAATATAAATTCATATTTTTACATTTAAATGTTTGTTTCGATTTACGCCGTATTCCGCATATAGCAGAATATGCAGAGGGAATCTAGTGCTAAGACACTCCGTTTTCCAATTTCGCGGAACTCGACTTCGAGATTTGTCTTGTTAGCAGAGTGTGAAAATTAAATTAATTTATTCCTCCCGGCTGGGAATCGAACCGCCAACCGTAGCGTTTACTGTCAGAGAGATTGCTTCAAAATATTCTTCCTTTCAAAAGAATGCAATTAAAATAATATAACTTTTATCTAGAATCGCTATAATGAAAGAATTAATTCGCCATAGCGAAGATTGAACCCAGAAATTTCGTATGCACACTTAGACCCCTCGCTACAATGTCGTTACTGTAAAAGAGTAAACTTTGCTTTACCAACTTGAATCAATTAGTTCTCTTTCTACTCCAATAAATGTATTGCAAGCTTAATGAAGTGAGCAATTAGGGTATCAGTCCACAACGAGTTAACAAAGGAGTTTATTTAACAACTATCTGTTTTTGTATGTTGAATTGTTTTTAATATATTTATATAGAAGTATTGTGTATGGAATATTTTTTTATTGTATTTTTATAAATTGATATTTTTTATCTGATCTGATCTGATCTTTTTTAACTATACTTCTAAAAATTTCGTCTTGAGTCGCTCTCAATTCCGTACTTTATATTTTGGGGAGTGGGGAGGGGGGGATTATATTGTTGAAAATTAAAATAATTAATTTCCTTCATTGTCCATTAGCGATCGAACCTACAACCAACGCCATTTTTAAGGGAAAGACAAATCAAACGAGCATACGGTTCCTTGACGTTTTAAAAAAACGCTGTCCTGACAATAACCACATTTTTTTAAAATATTAATCGTTATCATATCTTCAATTCTCATCATATCTCATAATTGGTTAAGCGCGGCGTTGAGTTCTGCCACTCAACACGCAATGCCTCCAGAATTCGGCAGAAAGTGGAGAACGGAGTGTCTTAACACTAGGTTCCCTCTTCCTACCCTGCTGTGTGCGGGATACATTGTGAAGCTAATTTATTTATTTATTTTTATCATATCTTCAATTCGCATCATAAACTAGTACACCAGCTCAATTCTATCTACAGAACTTACAACACTAAATAAACCAATGTCCACTATATAACACTACAGCGTGCAATTTCATGAGTCGGCGCTTTCCAAATTGATTCTCGCAATATAACACAGAAACACTCTCGGCACACACATTTATTATCTTTACTCGGATAGTATCGATAGGATGACAGTTGGGTTTTGCCAAGATTACTAGGGAATTGAAACTGAGAATAGGTAGTATAGTGGAATATTTGTTTTTCTTCTTAGCAACCTGCTTTTTCCCACAAAGCAAAATACGGTAGAGCAGCTATGGTCAAGAGGCTCTGTTTTCCGATTTTTGTCAAAATTCGAGAAATGGTGTGTTTAATAGCGTAATTCAACGCCACCACGTTTTAATATCATCATTGCGTAATCATTGCGTATGCACAACTCATTTTGATACCCACGATGGCTCAGTTAATTATGCAGAATAGAATAGAAATATATTTTAATTCTCATTTTGCATTTTGCAGTTTGTATGTTAGCTAATTAAATTTTATTCTTCTTACTGTTGCGTATAAATAATAGCATATAATATATATGCTTTATATATTTTTAATTTATACCAGTAGTTCCCGAGATCAAACATACATACATTCCAGGCAGTATCCACGGAATATGGAAAGATGAAAAATATATATTTAGAAGATTTTTACAAATCTATTTAAATACATGCAATTTTCTGAGAGAAATGTTTGTCGTATAAATTTTACTTAATTTATTGAGGTCGCCTTTCAGTGTTAGCTTTTAGAGTCAGGTTACTCTTCTGAAATATATGTAGCGGAACTTAAAACATTTTAAATGGCATCTGACTATAATAGCAAAGGTTTTGGATTTGCTACTCTCTTTGATCTGATTTTCAACTCTGGTAAGCAGACAAAGCACTGCGTTGAGTTACGCTATTCAACACGACATGTCTAGAGAATTGGGCGGTGCGTGGGCAACGTATTGTCTTCTATATTCTTCCTGTCTATCGTGTTACGTGTACTTTACACGATACACCATGCGGAGGAGGAGGTAGAAGTACGATGAGTGGATGAAGGTTATAATTATAGTTTAAGTATTTACATTTCCTTATTCTGGTAGACAATGCGCGGCGTTGAATTTAAATAAATGCTTTAAATCACATTAAGAAATAAATTAATTAATAAATCACTAAAAATTATATATATATACGCTGTATCCCGCACACAGCAGGTTCCCGTTCTCCACTTTCCGCCGAATTCTGGAGATATTGCGTGTTGACTGGCGAAACTCAACGCCGCGCTTTGCCTCGACACCAAAGCGAAGTAACGGAAATATACATTTAAATAAATATTTCATCTCCTCGAGTGGGGATCGAACCCACAACCAGTCGAGAGTCACACTTGTGCCCAATTCCCACGACAGGGCTCAGTTTATAATGAATTTATAAACTTATACATGTCGATTTCTATTACAAAATTGAAATAAAAATGTACAATTACAAACATCATTTAAGCTTTTTTAAGAATTAACACATATTATTAAAAAAAATCCATTTAAACTTTCTTTAGAATTCAATCTAAGGCGCCGATAAAGCTACAAACAATTACTATACAACACGCTATCCCCATATTATTCTGTTTCATTTTGTAATGTTACTTGAACATTACTTAGATACATTTTCATGTAATCAAAGATTGTTTGTGATTTTTCCACGTGTAATTCTCATTTTAAAGTAACTTTTAATATTTTAATTATTATTGTTATATTTTTTTAGCTGAATTTTCAAAACAAGCTGAATAAGCTGTATTTTAAAAACATTAGGTGTTGAGTGATGGATTAAAAAATAAAAAAATCAAGTCAAGTTATCTATACAGTTTCACGCTGCATCCCGCACACAGCAGGGTAGGCAGAGGTAACCTAGTGTTAAGACACTCCGTTCCCCACTTTCCGCCGAGATCTGGAGGCATTGCGTGTGAGTGGCGGAACTCAACGGAAGAAGTAAAAATATAAATGTACATAATTATTTCATTTCCTCGAGTGGGGATCGATCCCACAACCAATAAAATCGACATTTTACATTCACACTGCGCCACAATTGGCCTCAAGTTATCTATACAAAATAGTCAAATAACAAAAATTCGAACCATTCGCAAAAGATCGAGAGATAGTGTTTTTTTTTATAGTTTTTAATAGTAGGTACTAAGTATGAAGCTTTAATTTTATGCAATGGCTAAGGCGACTATTTAGGTCCAAATCTGACATAAGAAACCGTTTGTATATCTTTATATTATTAAAAAATATTGAGTGGGTGATTTATACAATTTATACAACACTGTGAAATCAAGAATATAAAAAAAAAATTAGAAATATAAAGAAAAAAAAATCTAAAAAGATATAAAAAAACTCCGCCGATGGCCGTACAAGGTTCTAGGCCATTGGCTAGAGTTCCAGAGTGAGGAACCTCCTCACATCGCCGTCTCAAATAATACTGCTTTCTGCATCCAGTTCTTGATCCACACGTAATCGATAACCTCTTAAGATTGAGGATCACGAGGAAGATTTGACAAAAGTGGTTCAAGCGTTTCAAGTCTGGTAATTTTAGTGTGAAAGATGAGGTTCGCTCTGGACGCCCTGTCATAAATAAAATCAGTGCCATCTTTGAGAAAATGGAGCATGATCGACATATTAAGAGTTATGACAATACTGAAGAACTGGATGTTGATCATAAAACAGTTTTACCTCATTTACGAAAGTCTGGATATAAGAAAAAAGGTGACAATTGGGTACTACATGATCTCATTGAGAGAAACCTAATGCAACATGTTTCCATTTGCGATTCTTTGTTGACATGTAATAATTCCGAACAATTTCTTAAACAGTTGATTACGGGTGATGAAAAAAATAGGTGACTTATGATAAGGACGACGACGGTGACTTATGGACAAGCCCCTCAGACCGTGGCAAAGCCCGAAATTGGAAAGGAATTGTCCACTACGAGCTTTTACCACCGGGTAAAACTATCGATTCTGACCTCTACTGTCAGTAACTGATGAGGTTAAAAAAAGCATTTAACAAAAACTGGTTGGAGCTAGTGATTAGAAAGGGCGTCGTTCCACCATGACAACGTCAGACCGCACTCAAAAATGCAGAGATCTTGGCCGGGATGTCTTGATGCATCCTCTGTATAGCCCTGACCTTGCTCCATTAGATTTCCACCTGTTTCGGTCATTGCAGAACTCTTTAGGAAGCATAAAGCTAACCTCACAAGAACACTGTAAATACCTGTCAGATGTTTTTAATAAAAAATCTCAAAAATTCTACAGGAATGGGATCACGGTACTACTCATAAGATGGCAACAACTCATCGATCATAACGGCACATACATATTATAAATAAATAAAACGTTATATCTAAAAAAAATATTTTTCTTTGTATGAACAATACGAAAATATTTTTGCCCCGACCTACTATTATTACAGCGAACGAAACGAAGCAATATATTTATAAAATAAAACAATATTTATTTACAGAATTTATATTTACAATAAAATAGTATTACATAAATGAACAATAAAACAATATTTATATAATACACTATCACATAATAATTTTCATATAGTTTTATTGCATTACAGTTAAATTAATTATTGAGTTAATTAACTATTAATATGGTAAATAGAGCACTTAATATATACTGCTATAAAGTTATTAGGAGAAATGACAGTGTGATTGTAGCCATTTATAGTAATGTATTTCGTTAATGTAAATTCGAATTTTGCAAAGCATAAGAAGTAAAACCAGGAGTAGCGCAGGGACGCGAGTGTGTGACTGTAAACGGTACTGGCTGTGGGTTCAATCCCCACTCGAGGAAATGAAATATTTAAATTTATTTTATTATTTCATCGCGGCGTTGAATTCCGCCACTCAACAATAACGCATAACAGGGGAACCGAGTGTCTTAATGCTAGGTTTCCTCTGCCTACCCTGCTGTGTGCGAGATAAAGCGTGAGCTGATTATAAGTTATTTTATTCATATGAAAAGAAAAATAACTTTACAATTTTTCCTGTATAAAAAGGTAGGCAGGAGGAATCTAGTGTCAAAAAGAGTATTGACTCTAGATTGAACTGGGGGTGAACGAAATACCCTGATACTAGGTTCTTTCTGCCTTTATATGCGAAATATAGCGTGAACCTAACAAAATAATATAATTATAATATCAAACGAAAATCTGACTAACATAGATACTGATTTTCGAATCTGCGTCAAAGTACTCTGTTACTAACTTTTAAAGCTACATAACAATACAAAAAAAGACCTAAAACAGATATGTATCCACAACCATCCTCCATCAAAACGATTACAATTTAAAATATTTCATCGCCAAACGTAAATTGGCACCAACAAGCAGTCGTATACAACAATTAGCGTCCCAATACTGTCATAAATTGTCATCATATCAATTGAGACCTCTCCACTTACATGAGGAGCGGAGTCAAAGAACAATTACTTTTGATTCATATAGCAGACGACGCGAGTTAATTTTACAGTTAAATAAACTAACTAATTGATAGAAGTTATCTCTTTTCGCATTTTAAATTTTTCAACTTTCTATGTATAGAGAGTTTTTGTAATTTATTATACATACGGCTTCACGCTGTATCCCGCATGCAGCGGGATATACACCGAATTATGGAGGTATTGCGTGTTGAGTGGCGGAACTTAACGCCGCGCTTTGCCTCCACATAGAGCGAAGAAATAAAAAATATATATTTCAATTCCTCGAGTGGGAATCCAGCCCACAACCTGTTTTGTTAACACACATTTGTGCCCCTGTGCCACAACTAGCTTCTAATCTCTTTATTTTATTGACATAAAAAGGCGTTAAGTAGTATGTTTTTTTTACAAAGCAGACGAGCATTCGGGTCCACAAAATGTATGTACTAGAATTTTTATACGTACATTTAAAAAGCAATATGTTTAACAGCGTTGAGTTCCACCACATAGTGGCCTTAAAATGAGCGGAAAATAGATACTTTTAGTTAAACTGAAATTGATACATTTTTTTAATAATTATGTTGTGTAAATGAGTAAAGTAAGGTCAAACGCTATTATCATTTAACCTAAAATTAAAAGCATTCCATGATTTTCCATAATAAATCCCGAATAGAATGAAACAATCAGTTTCAGGCGCGGCCATTTCATTAGTATTAGAATATAAATTACACTGACTAGATTCAGCCATGCCATTTTACGAATATTTATTTTGAATGTATTTGTAGTATTTTAAATAAAATCAGCTTCACGTTGTATCCCGCACACAGCAGGGTAGGCAGAGGGAACCTAGGGTTAAGACACTCCATTTTCCACTTTTCGCCGAAATCTAGAGGCTTTGCGTGTTGAATGACGGAACTCAATGCCGTGCTTCGCCTCGACACCAGAGACGGAATGGAAATATAAATTTAAATAAATATTTCATCTCCTCGAGTGGGGATCGAACCCACAACCAGTCGGTTTTACAGTCACACTTTGTGCCACTGCGCCACGACGAATTTTATTCAAATTTTAACATCTAAATAAAGACTGTAATTTTCCCCGCACCATCAGGCAACACTTTGAGAACACATTTCTCTTAAACCGAATTAACTACAGAAGCCTATCATTACATCGTCTCATAATGTTCCTACTTAATAAAATACGCCACCACTATCAAGCTGAAGCCCCTTATAATTTACCATAGAATCCTTGTCGAGACGACTAAAGTATATATACACTGAAAAATTGATGCTATAAAGCTATACAAATTCTAAATTTAAATAAAAACAGATCTAAAAATCTACAATGTGTGTTAAGACGACAGCTAGTGACTTTGATCCGCAATGGAGAAAATGTAATATTTTATATTTTTTTGCTCTCTGGTGTCGAAGCAAAGCGCGGCCTTGACTTCCGCCACTCAACACGCAAAGCCTCTAAAAATCATGAAATGAAAATGAGAATATGGACCGAAGTGTCTTAACATTAAGTTCCCGCTGTCTATCCGCTATCTACACGTGGGATACAGTGTCATGTTAAATGGGGCCGTTCAAGTATTACGTAAGCACTGTAGGGGGCGGGGGGTCTTGGGTTTGCTTATTTTTGACGTGTTTAATGAAATATTTTTAAGAGGATTGCTTATTTTTGATGACATAGGGGAGGGGGTCAATAATTTCAAAGAAACGGCTTACGTAATACTTGAACGGCCCCAATAAATAAAAAATTAAGAGAGAGAGAAATAAAAAAAGAAATTGGTGCCGTGTGTCGTACGTCGTAACTTCCCCGAAATAAAAGTTATAATATTGCAAGTCTTAATACGTAAGCAAAATAATCATATTCTATCATAGTATATCTCATCGCACTGGACGATCACCTTAACATATCGCTTCAGGTAAAGATCAAATTATACTATAGAATTTGTGATAAAAGTCGCCTATCTGTTGTCGAGAGTAGAACAAAGGGCCTTAGGTAATAAAATCATAAGTAATGTATAAGAAGATTATTTTTTACAATATTGAAAGCAATATGTACTTTTTTTTATTCTTGTCCCCTTTTTATTTTGTGGGGGTACACAAGTAAATGGATTTTAATAATATGTATTTGGCTTGACGCTGTGCGACGTTGAGTTCCGCTAGTCAAGTTTAGGACCAATTGATATATATTTATAAAAATATCTGATTACGGCACTATAAATTGTGGCTTTGAATCAACTGTTTAATATTTATACATAATCATTTTTCCTTCCCAGTTGCGGTAGGATAATATGTCAGAGGTTTATGTAACTTGAAAATTAAAGTAAGTGGATGGCGGAATTCAACGCCGCATTACTTTTTTACCAAAACAAAAAAAATATATAAACATTCCCCAGAAAAATAAAAACTTATTTGATTTTAATCAATTTTTTTATTAGCAAAATCAGCCCACCCAACACACCCATTTCCATGCCCATATTACTAAATAGGAAAACAAAATCACTCCGCCAATATCACGTAACTTACGAGATATTAGCGAAGTAGAGCGTATTTATTATTTAATTATAATTAAGGCTGGGCGTGACATATATAGACGTAGTGCTAGCGTAAATACGACAGGCTGTGGGTTCGATTCCTACTCAAGGAAATGAAATATTTAATATTTTAATTTTTAGAAAGTGGAGAATTCTTAGAGTGACACTAGGTTCCCAGGTTCCTTTTACCTACCCTGCTATGTGCGAAATACAGCATAAAGCTTAAAAAAAAGAATAATAATGTGTTTAAATACCATACTACTTAAGTAAGTACAGCAAAATAAGACCCATTAAAAATATTTGATAAAATCTTAGCGCAATTAAAATCACACTATGCCCATACATTCATCAAGTACTATATTAAAGTTTCAAAAGAAAAGCAGTTATGAGGTGAATATTAACACCGCTTAACAGCCCTTCTAAATTTATAAACATGTTTTTTATGCGCACACCTTTTTCATAAGAACCCTTTTATGTGTTTTCAGTATTTTTATATTAAAGCCATTATTCTTTGGTTTCGCATGCAGGAATATATTCTTTTTTCTAAAATTATAGCATGTCGTAGTGCAGTAGCGTCTGACTATAAACACGGCAGTACTGGGTTCGATTCCTACTCGGAGGATCGAATTACTTTCATGTCCTCGCTCTGGTAGCGATTCAAAGCGAAGCGTTGAGTTCCGCTATATCTCGACAATTGTACGGACAATTTTCATGTTATTTAAATTTCATACATTTATACTGTAATGTAAAAAAAGTCTTCACGTTGTATACCGATAAAGAAGGATAGGCAGAGAGAATATAGTGTTAATTATACGCCATTCTCCTAGGTAATATATAGTTAAAAAAGACCTTTTTCTATTTTAAGTGCTACGATCCCCACTCGAGGAGATGAAATATTTACTTAAATTTATATTTCCATTTCTTCGCTCTGTTGTCGAGGTTAAGCGCGGCGTTGAGTTCTGCCCCTAAGCACGCAATGCCTCCAGAATTCGACAGAAAGTGGGGAACGGAGTGTCTTAACATTAAGTTCCCTCTGCCTACCCTGCTGCGTGCGGGATACAGCGTAAAGCTGATTTAATTTAGATTTTTACAAATTATATGAACCTTAATCGAATGATTTACTAGTAATCTCCTTAGAGATCCACCATTAAGGTCCCGCTTCCATTATCAGAGCAGTTTAATGATGCCATATTATTGTATTGCTACCGAAGCTACGTATAACTGCCTAGTAACTCGACCTTATAAAACTATATTAAAACTTAAAACTATATATTGTTAGGCGAACCAACAAATCAGACACAAAATCCAGCTTTTACAATAAATTTATTTACACTTGTTATATACACATATACTCTCGTAGTCACAATATTGAAATATGAATTGTAATGACAAGTTGT
>DWQW01004978.1:0-18646 GCA_018249695.1 Heliconius erato demophoon | reverse complement strand
TGGGCATTATGGCTCATTTAATTAAGCTCATTTGTGGTTAAATATGCTGGAGTTAGGTCGTGGGTTTGGTTCTTTGGTCGTGTGAATGTCTTCTCTGTCATCTATTAATAGCTGCTCGTATTTAGAATAAAATTGTTAGTACTTTATATTATAGAGATAGAATGTTGATACGATTTAATTAAATTATCTAATAACTATTAATACATTTTAGTAGTAATGCGACGGTTGTGGATTCGATTTCCACTTGAGGCATTAATTATGTTTAGTTTTCACTCAATACGCAATATTTCAAATTCGTCCGTAAAAGGTGAGTACGGAGTGGTTTGACAAGAGGTTTTTCTGTCTATCCAGCTATAAGAATGAATGATGGATATAGCGTAAACCTCAGCTTCAGGTCTAAGTGACCAGGTAGGCACAGAGATCCAGGGAAACTAGTACATAATACATATAAAGAGACGTTTTTTCGCCGAATACTGGAGAGATTGCGTGTTGAGTGGCGGAACTCAACGCCACGCTATGCCTCGTCACCAGAGTGAGGTAATGAAAATATTAAACTATTCATATCCTCGAACTTCCTTTGTCGCAAATACAGTCGCACGCTTGTGTCCCTGAGCCGCGACTGGATTTAAAGTATTTTTTTTAACATTAGGTAAAGCAGTCTACGTGTATTTTTTTTCCATATGTCGCCTTCTTACTTACTAAAAAATAAAATAAATCTTTCTCTGGAATATACTTGTGTAGGGAACTATTATTTATATTTATAGTTTATTTAATATGTGTCTTTTATGTATTTCAATATTGTAATTTATTTATTTATCATTTATACCTATACATACATACATTTAATAGAATTTATATATTTTGTGGTAAGTATTCGTATTTAGTTTATTTATATCAAAGCACTCACTGCCGTTGACTGAATCGGTAAGGTGCCGTAATATTTCCGCCTACCCCCTTGTCGACGGCATATTTAATTATCACAGTCGTTGCTTGCCACTCGATGCGCTTTCCACACGTTCCTTTGTTTTATATAGTATTTTATTCTAAAGTATATTTCGTGTTCTTTTATATATATATATATATATGTTTGTGGTTGACTTTCCTGTATATACTGTACCGTGTTTAATTGTGATTCTACCATTTGTGTTGTGTTACTATTTGTGTATGTACATTTAAAGTGGTGTTGATTAAACTCAGTGATAAACGTGAGTAGACTTTTATTCTTCCATCATCAACACTAGAATTATAATAATTTTAAGTAAACACCTACTCAGTTTTTTTTTTATTTGAAATACACCACAGATATAATATGTCGTCCGTGTCCGTTTTTGCTCCAGTCTCTCTTTTTTCAATTATTATTAATTTAATTGTATTGTCAATTTAAGTTGAATTCACGCCATCAAAATTGACAAATCCGGTGGTTATCTAGTACTTGGTGTAAAATTATATTTTTACGAATTTTTCAAAATCTTGAAGTTGTAGAGTATTAAATCGACTGCAGAAGGTTCATTTTCTCGATTTATTTGACGAACGAATTTGCCATTGCATTACAGTTGCGATATATGGCGACTCCACCGGCTTGGCAACTTCATGATGATGATACCGCTACTGATGATGTAGTTGCAGTTGGTCTGATCTTAGTGGTGTTACAATATGATCCCAGATCAAAGCCAGGCACATTCACTGTCATGGAATTTTGATGCAAGTTTCGCTAACTGTCAATATTCAGATCGGTTGATGATTGTATGGGTAGAGATGTATTCTCAATGCTTGGTCACCCAAGCTTTTTGCATTAGTGGCGGTAATAAACATAATACAGTGGTGATTAAAAACACTATTACAAAAGCTTTTACTTTGACGACTGGTGTCGACAACGGATTCTAGGCCGATCTTTGGTACTCATCTCTTATTTCGCTAACTGTAGGAGACGCCTGACCAAATTCCTGATAAAATTTGATATCTTCCCGGATATTGATAATATGAAGGCCATCTAGCCGCACAGTTTAAAGTTGGTAACTTGCTCTTCAGGGAAAGTATTTTTAAGCAGCGCTAAGTGTTTATCTGTTGTAGGTGCAGAAACCATCTATGGTTTCTTATTATCACAAACATCACTCTTATGTCGTGTGAATGGATTGTTGACTAACTAATGTCGTATTGAAATGCTGTCATATGTTTCTTATATAGTATAATTCTATTGTCGATTTAGAGGATAGTTTGGAAAATTAAAGTGTATATCCCTCAATTTTAATAAATAAAAAATCAGCAGGGTAGGCAGAGGAAACCTAGTGTTAAGACACTTCGTTCTCTACTTTTTGCCGAATTCTGGAGGCATTGCGTGTTGAGTGGCAGAACTCAACGCCGCGCTTAACCTCGACACCAGAGAGAAGAAATGGAAATATAAATTTAAGTAAATATTTCATCTCCTTTAGTGGGGATCGTACCCGCAACCAGGACCACATGCAGTCACACCTCGTGCCGCTGAGCCTCAATTTTAATATCGGGTTATATAGGTATAGATATAGGTTGTTGGATTGCCCCCGTAAATTTGCAAATTTATTTGCGTCAAAATACTAGTACGTGTCTGTAATTTTAAAGAAAAACTTGTTTTAAAACCAATATTTTTTTTTATGTAAATAAATTATTAAAAAATATTCATAAAAACCTTGCTCAATTAGGCAACCAAATCCAATCAAACGAATATAGTGAAGTGCAAGATGCATCCCGTATTTAACAGAGTATGCAAGGAGAACCTAGTGCTGAGACACTCAACTCTCCATTTTTCTTTGCTAAACTTTTGTTACATTGCGTGGTGAGTATTGGATATCAATGGCGCCTTTCGCTGCCGCCTCAATGCCGCCTCAATGCTCCCTTTTCACCGGAACGTTAACAAATTAAAGTCATTTTATTCCCCTAATGAGATATGAACCAAAAACCGTCATGTTTACATTCATAGGCTGTACCACTGTGATACGAGGGAAAAAGTATAAGTAGCTTTATAATTTAAATATACCTATTACATTATAATATTTACAATATATCGCTGTCGCTTTAAACCGGTGGGCTGTCAAAACTAAAAGTATCGATGCGTTTTTTCTTAAACAAAAACCATGCCCCGGCGTCGAGTAGACAAGTTAATTGCAAGTCAAACATAAAATAACACACGTATACGCGCTTAATCAATCTAACTGGCGTTTTTTTTATCTGTTTGCTTATTTTTTTATTTATAATTTTTAGAAATCTTTCATCATGAAGACATCTCTTATATTTGGGAGAAATTCAGGTAATCTAGATAGTATTTTGAGTAGGAATTTAAGTCATGGCCATTATTTTTGTGGTTCCCGACGGTGTGTGCGGCCCGAATCTATAGAAATGTAGAAATTTGTACTGATTCATTTATTTATTTGACAGCTAAATCCTGTTTGGTCTGTCAGGCTTTAACAAATAATTTTAAAAATACTCATTAATAATTCAAGCTCTATATTAACTTACCTTAATCTAAAATACTTCGAAAAAGCATATAAACATTAAAAAAGTTAGATACGTACCTATCCATTGAAATTATCGTCATTTTGCTTCTTTAAATTTTTATGACATATCTCAAACTGAAATGTCTCTCTATTCAATCCATTTAATAAGAAAATTTAAAATATTTCTGTACTTATTTTTTGTGATTTTTTTTCTTCAATATCTATTATGTAATAAATAGAACCAACAAATAAATACATATTTTTTTACACAAAATTCTTACATTCTATCTATTTTCATAAAATCTTCAACAAAAAAAAACCTAAATAGATTAATATACAAAATTATTTATCTATGACACGAAATAAAGTAACTTTTGTAGGCCTATTACTATTACGTATGGAGTTCCGTCGCTGTCATGCTACGTGACAGCTTGTAAGTTGTCTTTTTACTTTTCTATTTATCAAACAAAAAAGAGTATTTTGTTTTTATTTCACTTATAAGTGAACGACTATAAGCATGTATACTAGATAGATCTTCCTTTTATTTAATTCGAGGTCATCATTGAGCAACGACACATCGACTGCTTGTAAATGGGACGGTTGTGGGTTCGACTCTCACTGGCGAAAGAATTATTTTCATTTCCTCACTCTGGTCGCAAGACAAAGCGCGGCGCTTTAGTTGGGCCACGTCCAAGGATAGAAAATGTATTTGTTGAAATATTATCTATATGAGATTTGAGATTCATACCGTCTCTTTCATTTTAAACTAATTTAATTTGGGCTTGTCCATAATTTATAGTCGATGTTGATATTTTGGTGGTGAAGGCTGTCAAACTGGCGCCTTAGTGCTGTTTTGTTTAAGATGAAAAAAAAAGCTTTACTAATGTTTGTTTTTATGAATATTAATTATGTCGGTAGTATTTGTTTTTTTTTATTTGGCAGTTATACATTTTGCAACATGGATAGAGAGATAAACGTTGATACTAATCAATAATATGTTCTCTGTCTTTCGTTTTACTTATTAATAATAAGTTATAATTAAGTATTTATATTATCTGAGGTCTGAGGATGATATGGCGCAGTGCATAAACGTACGACTGTAAACGCGATGGTTGTGGGTGCGTTTCCCATTCGGGGGAATGAAATTTTTAATATTATCATTTTCTCGCTTTGCTAATGAGGTAAAGCGCGACGTTAAGTTCCGCCACTCAACACACAATGTCTCGAGAATTCGGCAGAAAGTGGGACGGAAGTGTCTTTTAATCGAAACGGAGTCACTTAACACTAGATTTCCTCTGCTTACCCTCGTATGTGTACGATACAGCGGGAGGCTGAAAAAAAAGTATATTTATCTTATTTTTAAACATTTTTAAAGTGTTATTCCACACTTAGGAAAGAAAAATACTTATTTAGAAAACGTATAAAAATTTGAACGCAGCGGGACTCGAACCCGCTGCTTCCTGGAAACCGACCAGGCGCTCTGACCACTAAGCCATGCGTTCTCGCCAAACTACGTCGAAATTATATATGAAAATAATTAATCTAGAATCTAAATACTCTCGAGTCGAGGGTCATTACGCACATTTCGCTATTTCGTCACAATGGTTTTATTTTCTCTATACCACTGTCCAATTGTATAAAACTCTTCTGTTACTGCGCAGCTTGCAGACAACACACGGACGCAACTACAGCGTAGAACGCAGAATTGTAATATAAGAGCAGAGCCGTAAGTCACGTATTTATAAGTCGTTCTCAAATCTGAAATCGATCTTAAGATCTTTTTTCATTCATAGATAACGACATCTTAAGATTAATCTCAGAGTTGAGAGCGGGAGAAATTCTGGATATTGAAATGCACGCAATGCGGCTTAAACTTATTATAAAATATTAGAAAAAAAACGGTACAATTTTTCGAATATGGGGATATTTTATTAATGATAATTTTTTTATTACAGAAAGTGGACACAAAACGTCGTGTAGCACCCTCAATACTACTTCAGGTAATTATACCAAATTAGTTTCCGTGTTCTAAACGATGATTAATGCCTCACTCATTTTGGATATCCATCACAGTTCAGGGGACACGCAAAAATATCTTAGAAATTTATAATATTTCGATATGTTGCGTGTTTTTTTTAATTAACAATGGAAGAATATCTAGCTACGTCGAAATTTTTATACGCTTGTTACAACTTATTTTTATTTTTATTTTTATATTTATATTGTTAGCGTCTCTGTAGGGAGATTTTTACAAATTTCCGCTACCCAAAGATAATTACTAAGAATAATCGTTTGGCAAGAGAGAATACTATTTATTAAAATATTTTAAACATTTTTAAAGTGTTAATCCACACTTAGGAAAGAAAAATACTTATTTAGAAAACGTATAAAAATTTGAACGTAGCGGGACTCGAACCCGCACCTCCTGGAAACCGACCAGGCGCTCTGACCACTAAGCCATACGTTCTCATCAAGCTACGTCGAAATTTTTATACGCGGAAGAATATCTGCCTAAATGTGTATGATGATGGTGAGTTTGATATTACTATTTTTTATTGTACTAGTAATCTCAGGGGATTCACATAAAACTAACGTATGATCATCATACGAAAACTAACGTATAATATTCCATTCATACATGTGGGTGGTACTTAAATAAAATTCGTAAAGGAAATCAAAACTTTAGAAATAATATAAGACGAAAAGTTTACTTTCAACAATAACATCAAGTATAATTTTGTGGATATATCGAACGGCAAAATTATTAGATATACAACGCAGTGATAGAGCATATATTACTGTATACAGCCAATGTATAGGCGCCCGAGATGGAGAAAATTACTATTCCAGGCACTTGCGAATTTTCAGAGTTCAAAGAGGATTCGCCCAAAAGATTATTAAATCTTATAGGACGGCCTCTCTGAATGCTGCCCTGATGCTCAGCGGGTTCATTCCCCTTGATATGAGAGTCCAAGAGGCAGCGCAAGTTTACGAGGCAAAGCGGGGAAAGCTGTAAGACTTTTTTCATGGAAGAGAAATTGAAAAAAAGGTGGCGTTCGGTCAGACACCCCGTCGCAGGAACTCTACATGTAGTTCGAATGCTTAGAGGACCTTGAACCGGAAACTGTAAATGCTATTGACCTGAAAGGCTTTATTTGCATTTACACGGACGGGAACAGAATTAGTGGCAGAATAAAAACAATAATATTGCCACAAATTACATCTCAGACACCTACATTTCACGGGGACTATGGAGAGTATTTGGCAAAGTACAGTTTAAAAAGCACCACTGAATGTGAATGTGATTCGCAGATGGAGGAAAGTATAGTCCACCTCCTCATAGATTGCCCAAAATTCTCTAAAGCTCGCCGTGACACTGAACACTATATGGTCTACCCAATTGAAAAAGAGTCGATTCCTAGCATAATGATCAATAAATTACACTGTATAATAATATTTGCTGGAATTCTGTAGTTACGTAACAATGCATTGCTTAAAGAAAAATGTCAGCACTACTTTGTACAAAAAAAAGCTCTTATATATTATAAAATAGTGATAAGAAACCAAATAACATAACAAGGTTATAAAATTTCATAATGTTTACGGAAAAATAGAGTATAGAAATTACGTACTAATTTAGGGTTACAGAAAATTTTCATTAAGATAAATATTTGTAAGAAAACAATTAAAAATAGTCCTAGCTTAGATAAATGTAAGTGAAATGAAATGAAGAAATAAAAACTACAAAAATAGCCAAGACTGATCATTTAGACTAAATATATCAAAATATTAACTGTAATAAAAAAAAGGAAACTCGACAAAGTCTCCTGTCACACCGGAGGAGAATGGGTCATCTTTAAAAAAAAACATGAGGGCGCGGGTAAAAGCTAAATTGGTAGGTATCATATTATGCATAAAATATACATTCGAAATATTTAATATATAATACATTATTGACTTGACAATAAAATGATACTGTTTAAATATCTCTCCCAATGATTCAAAATAAAAACTAAAAATTTTATAATTAAAAAAGGAAACTACCAAAAAAATACGCTTTTCTACACCAAACGGAGACCTAAACTGGAGAGACAATCTATTCTAATATTCAGGTTCAGACTCCATCATCATACCAGCTCGAATGATTTTATTTACATCTATCGATTTTAAGTCAAGTAATAAAAGCATGTTAAATAATCAAATATTATTTTACTTTATTACAATAGCTAATTTAAAACCGTGTTCCAACAAATATTAAGCTAATACATTTTTCTAAGCAAGTGCCACTTCCTTCCCTAATAAGCAATGTGTTACAAAAACATTTTCCAGAGGGTGTATGTGAGCGTAGGTGTCAATCTAGGGGTGGTTCTGTAATAGTACAAAGTTGTTGTGAAAAGCAACACTCGACTCGCGTACCCCTAACAATACAATGTGGTGTAATTCATAAGCTCTTTATTGGGCAGGGTTCTTGATTCTTTTTTAGCTTACGTTCTGTTCCGCACATAGGCAGAGGGAACATGAGAGTGTTAAGACACTTCGTTCTCGTGAAGTTCTCATGACTTTCGTTCCTCATTTTCAGCCAAATTCTCGAGATATTGCGTGTTGAGAGGCTTTCCTAGTCTTGATATTAAAATTTACTTTGATTATTCCATGGCGTGTAGCTATAATAATATTATTTTATTTTGAAATCTTTCTAGTACATACAGGAGGGATAAATAAGAAATATTGCCCGCGTATAGCAGACTAGGCAGAAAGATTTTGTTATTTAGACTTAGACACTTTCTTTTTTTAATTCCACTCGAACTCTAGATCTTGCATGTAGAGCTGTGAAACTCCGTAAAATCCGAAATAATGTATAGCACTAGTGGAAATCGAACAAACAAAGACAGGGTTAATCGGACTTTTAAACATTGTTTTTTTTTTTAAATATGTGGTGTAATTAAACTTTCTTTTCTCTGCCCTGGTAGAAATAGCACGGCGTAGTTGTAAAATTGGGCGACATGTGGGAAATGGAGCCTTAACATGTTCTATATAATTTCTTCGTATATATTAAAATATTCATCTATGTTTCTTAACAGTAGGTTGCAATATGCGAGATAAAGCGCGAAGCTACAAAAACATCTCCCGGTATGAAATCAAGAAAATGTAGCAAATGTACCTACGGAGACGCTAACAACATAAATAAGTTGTAATAAGCGTATAAAAATTTCGACGTAGCTTGATGAGAACGTATGGCTTAGTGATCAGAGCGCCTGGTCGGTTTCCAGGAGGCGCGGGTTCGAGTCCCATAACGTACAATTTTTTATACGTTTTCTAAATAAGTATGAAATACACCAACTTTGTACCACATAAACCATTTTCAATTAAACACTGTTTGCCAAGTTGGACTATCTAGAGACGTTTAGCGTTATCGTGTTTTCACTTTGGGTGGGTACAGTGGGTCCCGCGGGATCGCGTCGGGTTGCCTGTATGTAATAGGAAGAGCAATTTAGCTAATTTAGACTTATTTTCGGATCGAATGTCTAATTAAATATTATATTATAGCCCAGTTGTAGTGCGGAGGCACACGCCTACGACTGTAAATGCGACGGGCTGTGGCTTCGATTCCCACTTGAGGAAATAAAATATGTAAAATAACGGAGTGTCCTAAGACTAGGCTCCCTCTGTCTACCCTGCTATGTGCGGGATACAGCGTGAAGCTGAATTTTTTCGCTTTAGTAACGAGGCGAAGCGCGTCGTTGAATTCCGTCACTCAATACTCTATATCTTGAAATTCTTTATTTAGAATAAGTTTTTATTTTAGACTTTTTGGAGACATTGCTAATTTTGAAAACAGTTGGTAGATAGTACATTTAAATCTTTAAATGACATCGACAACTTCCTCTGTGTGCTTAGTTTTGACAAAGGCCTCTTCCAAATTCTTTCATTCAAAATTATTATTTTATCTTATCTTCGCAACGCCAGAGGCCAGTGGTGGCGCAGTGGCACGAGGTGTGACTGTAACCTGTAAACGACTGGTTGTGGGTTCGATCCCCACTCGAGGAGATGAAATATTTACTTAAATTTATATTTCCATTTCTTCGCTCTGGTGTCGAGGTTAGACGCGGCGTTGAGTTCTGCCACTCAACACGCAATGCCTCCAGAAATCGGCAGAAAGTGGGGAACGGAGTGTCTTAACACTAGGTTTCCTCTACCTACCCACCCGGCTGTGTGCGGGATACAGCGTGAAGCTGATTTAATTTTTATTTTTTTAATCTTCGGAACGCCTATATTGTCTTTCCCTTTTCCTCCCTTCATATCTTGGGTGCTAAATGGATATACCTATTTTATATATTACGATTATTTCTATGTGACCCACTGTACCTGAGGTCGAAGTTACCTCAGACAATTCAATAATTCTAATCAACCACGCGGGCAAAGTTCCAGGCAAAACCTAGTTTACTATAAACCAAAGATATGCAGTAAAGTATTTTAAAAGGCTAAAATTTATATCTTCCAAATATATATAAATCTTGTGTTCATTCTTCGCAGCATACTTTTGCGAGGTTAAGCCGGAAGGTGGATAATGAAAATAAATACCTCAGTTATCTCCGAGATAAGGAAAAATCTCAATTACAACGCTACCTGGTATTACTTGTATGGGCATGAATGTATTTTTAATACAATTAATTATAGATATATTTTAAATGGCTATTTTATTATATTATACTAGTCATGACTTGAGACCATCGCTTCGCAGTAGGGCAGTATGTGACTTTAAGTGCAATGGTTGTGGGTTCGATTTCCACTGGTAGAATTGAATTATTGTTATTTGTTGGCTCGGGCAAGAGAAAACGCGACGCTGAGTTCCTCTACTTAACATGCAGTCTCGAATTCGTACCAATTGCGGAGGACGGAGTGACTTCACAGTTATTTGTCTTGGTCTGAAAGAAAAATATAGTAGGAGGAACTTAATAGTCAGATACTCCGATATCCACCTTTCACCCAACTTTTGAGACATTGCGTGTTGAGTGGTAAAACTTAACGCCGCGATGTGTCTTGTTAACAAAGCGAAGGATTTAAAACAATTTATACTCCCCTAGTGAAATTTGAAGTCACAACTTCCACGATGGCCTCAAAATCTTCTCATCTTAATAACAAATGTTATTACAACTTTTGAATATTTCACAAAAACAATACTTTGTCACGGGACGAGAGTTTTTTGCTTCTATTCAACCCCGCATTATGTCAGTAAAGTGATTTGGGGTTCTGTCGAGACAACTCAATAATCTCGATTGAATGCGAGGGGAAGGTTATTTGTTTCAAAATCGAATATATTTTGATAGAAAAAGTTATAATATGTATCAAATATATTATTGTTTTTAATAATGCGGCTAGGTTGGAAAATATGAGTGTAGGCGACGGTTGTGGTTTGAGTAGCGGAACTCAACGCCGCTCTGCTTAGTTACCAGAGCGAGGAATAGTAGTAGTAATGTATGAGCGAGATACAACGTTAACCTAAAAAAAACATACGGTAGGTAGCTAAGTTCGTGGGAAATACTCAGTTCAGAAGTTTAAATGTTTAAAATTTAATTTAACATAGTAAATAATCACGAATGGCACGAGTCTAACAATTAAACGGTGATTGAAATATTGAATCTTTTATTAAAATTTGATTTATTGTACTAAGTTTAAAGTTAAATTATATTAATAAGAGCTGTTATTATATTTTTATTATAAAAAAAAGCAACTACATGTTTTTCCCCGCATAGCAGGGTAGGTTAAACCAGTGATAAGACATTCCGTTCCCCACGCACCGCCCTATTATCAAGACATTGCGTGTTCAATGAAATCGAAAAACGCTTACTAGAGCGAGGATTTGAAAATAATTCCTCGATTGGGAATCGAACTCCGAAAACGTCGTTTTAACAGTCCGACATTATGCCACAGCACAACGACGGTCTCATATTACATAATAAAATAAAATATTACGAACCAAAACGAATAAAAACACCTATATTCCTATACAAATATGGTACTCACTGGTACGACATATTCTCTATAGCTCGCGGGCATGTTTGCATTTAGGTCACATTATATGGACCTTTGTGGAATATTTATATATTTATTTACTTCAAATAAAAATTATATATTTTCATTATGCAGTTCACGCTTTTTTTTTGTTGACTTTGGTCTAAATGCGGAACTCAGCCCCGCGTTTTTATTTGCCATATACCCGATTTGACAAAATCCGCAACCACGTTTACAGTCGGCCGGTGCGCCACTGAGCCATTATGGTTCCGAGGACATTGCGGAATGCCGCACCTTATCTTGTCAGTCTAGTCCATATTTTTGAATAGATGTACCACAATGCCTCGACTAGTATTTAAACCTAAAATCATTGCGTTCTTCTATTTACTTTTGCGCCCAAATGAGTCATGATTAAATTTAATCATCAATTAAATCATCAAAGATATGAATGTAACTTTAATATTAAAAAAATCTTGAGTGATTCTTCTTTCAGCAGATCTTTCGTGTCGATGTTAGCGATATGCTCATTTTCATTTAAGAACGCTTGCTAAGGTGGTAGGTATATGAGTAAATATTATTTTAAATTAAAATGTAATTATTTTATTTGGCTGAAAGCCACATTTAGATATGTCAATTAAAGATAATGGCGTTATAATAAAAAAGCTACATACATTTCTTTAAAATCTTGATTTAATGTCAGTTAAACGCTAATTAACGTCTCAGAATCTTGTGTTTTCAGGCAGACATTTGATTAAACATGAAATAATGTTGTTAATTATACATATTAGTTTATTAAGTCATTTTTGTTTCAATATAACGCCGTCGTGACGCAGCGGCACAGCGTCTAACTATACTAAACGCGACGCTTATGGGTTCGATTCTCACTGGGGGGAATGAATTATATTTTCCTCTGGCACTGGTAATAACACTATCTAATATTGGGAAGGTGTGTGGAGAACGGAGTTTCTTACAATCAGGTTTTCATGCTATCTCTGCGCGGTATACCAACATGGTAAAGTTAAACAATATTGCTTTTATTTTTCTTATATTTTCTAAATGTATAGGGGGAGGGATAGCGCAACTAAACGTGCTGCTGCCTCTTTTTTACGAGAATAAAGAAATAAAATGATTTTAAGTAGATATACACATCAATTCGGATGGGAATCGAAGTCATAACTATAAAGCACAATCAAATTTCAAATTTCCTTTGTGTTATGATTGTATCAGGACGAAGTTATATAGATATGTGCATATATTATTTCAAAAGAAATAAAGTTCCATCGCCCAATACGTCATTTCAAAACGCATTAACACAATAAATGTTTTCTTATTAGGGCATATATACATAAATTAGTGGATATATTTTATTACATATCTATTTATTATGCATAATTTACTAATTACTAATAAAAATATAATAATGCAACAGAATTTTCTATTTGTGTTTGTACGTTTGTTACGCTATATACATCTTATTGCGCATAGCAGTATAGCAGGATAACTTTGTTGAAGTTTATGCGTTGTCTGTCACTCAGTAACGGGGTAGTGTTTAGTGGGTAAGCATTTTATTGACATATGAATTTATAGAATAGCTATAATGTTTAAATGGCTCTTTCACAGTTATATTTAAAATATTTTATTGAGGCCAGTCGTGGCGCAGCGGCACGAAGTGTGACGGTAAAACCGACTGGTTGTGGGTTCGATTCCCACTCGAGGAGATGAAATATTTATTTAAATTTATATTTCCATTTTCTTCGCTCTGGTGTCGAGGTTAAGCGCGGCGTTGAGTTCTGCCACTCAACACGCAATGCCTCCAGAATTCGGCAGAAAGTGGGGAATGGAGCGTCTTAACACTGGGTTCCCTCTGCCTAACCTGCTGTGTGAGGGATATAGCGTGAAGCTGATTTATTTTATTTTACATAAAAAATATATATACCAACCGAAATGAAAACCTCCTCCTTTTTAAAGACGGATAAAAAAATTATTTACACTGTATTACGTAGAAAGATATAGGTACTTCCGAGACATTACGTGTTGAGAGGCGGAATTCAACGCCGTGCTTTGTCTTGTTAAAAGGAAATGAATTGAATGGGAATCGAACTTATGACTTAGCGTACTACTTAACGACTTAGCGTCATTTTTCTATATACTGTGGTGTATTTTAATTATTGTCATGTCTTTATTCACAATTGAATCGATTGACGTAAGAGCCTAAAAAAAATGCCAACCTGTTCGTCCCTAAACCGTCACACATTACCTTCTTTGTAACACACAGTATGGCAAAAACGAAGTGTCTTAACACTAGATTTGCTTTACGTGTCCCGCTAAATAGGGGAGGGCGTGAAGCAAAAATGCCTATACACCTGTGCAGAGTTAGCATATGTCGCTTGTCCATATAATTCTTATAAAAGTTATAGACTTTTTGCCGTTTCGCCCATATTTGTCTGCCCCAGTCCCGAAGGCGGCGGATATTGCGGAATTATTATACTTATTATTGTCTCTTACAGCGCTTTGTTCTTTCTTTGTCTATATATGGCCATTAAGATAGATTTCCATGTTATATTATAATAAATAAAAATATACTTGACTTATATATTGCGTATAATTGGATCCAAAGACCGCATTAGTAGTAGTTTATAGTAAGCAGTCTGTAATTGTATAGGCTGTAATAGTTTTCAATATATAGATACTTATTTCAAGTATAGCGTACGTGTTTAACGAAATATTCAGCGCTTCATTCTTTTTGGTCATCCCGCTAGGGATACAGCGTGAAGCGAAGTAAGTACTTAGACCTTGAGCATTGAAAGCTTGAGGCCAGTCGTGGCGCAGAAGCACAAGCGCGTGACTGTAAGCACATCAGGTTGTAGATTCGATTCTCACTCGATGAAATGAAATATTTAACATTTTCACCCTGGTAACTTTTTCGCCCTGGTAACGAGGCGTTGAGTTCCACCAATCAAAACGCAATACTTCCAGAATTCAGTGAGAAGTGGGGAACCGAATCGTCTTAATGGGAACGGAGTGTCTTAATACTAGGTTCCCAGGGGCTGTTTGCCTCCCTTGCTATATGTGGAATACAGCGTGTGGTTAAGTGAAAAAAAAAAATTGTTTTATTCAATGTTTAAAAGCGGAAATCAAATGCTTTTTTATTATTTTTTTAACTTCTCCGCTTGAATACAATTAAATCGTTTTATTGTTATTACTGTAAAATTTAAATTTATGCGATTGCATTGACTTGTAAGATATTTATAATAATTATTTATTCAATTATATTTAATTAGGTCTATGTGTATGTGTATGGTTATCTAACCAACATATAATTGCCAAGTTTCATGATAATGCATCAATTAAAAGTGCGCGTAATTCAGACTTTTAGATATTATTATAAATTATTATTATAAATTTACTTAGTTACAGCTCTACTTAACAAAAGCGTGTCAATGATAAAAGGAGAAAAATTTAAGTATAGCAACTCTAAGTTGATTAAATTAAATATAGGTAGATATGTATCGAAAAAAAAAATAATTAAAAGAATATTTCTACATAATAGAAAGTTTTAGATTTTTTTGTGTTCCAAGGTCAATTAAGTAATTTTTGCCATTCTTTCAACATTCATTCTCTTGACGTGCCCAAAGCATCTGAGCAGGTTCCTATTTATTCTCGCTGTGACTTCTTCTCTCTATCTAGTCTCTATCTAGTATCTGTTATTCTGTATATGTTTGTATCTCCACAAATCTCTCCCTAATATGTAATTCGGATAATCAGCTATCCGCAAAACTGAGGGCCGGATAGAAACGAATCGAGTCTCCATTGTAGTAAAATTCATCATCCTAACGAATGGAATTAGAAGCTACAACTAAAATACAAGGTGAACTACCACAAAAGGCGAATGAGAACAAACAAAACTTACACAACCATAGACGACCAATAGTAACTACTTATTAGATAATTTTTTTTTTTCATTTTGAGAATGTCCCCCGCATAACACACGGTCAGAGTAAATGTAGTGTAAAGACACTTTGCTGTTCACTTTCCGTTAGCATCCAAGACGTGGGAATCGAACCTAAATCCATCGCGCTTACTATAATTCCGCCTCACTACATAAAAAAGATAGATACTTATTAATATTACAACGTACATATACCTACATATATTCAAATGTTTTTATAAAAGTCGTTTAAATTAACATTGTTTTAAGTATTTTTCAGAGCAATTATATTTATTAAAGATTCGCTCCGCATCGAAACTGCTACAAGCGATTGTCAGTAATTGTCAGCGCGGTGTCAGTTATTTATATCTAAGTAATTATATCTTTATAAATTATAATATACGAGTATTATGATATAATGTAGACAAGTTAAAGGCAAACATGTATGTGGTATAAAGATGGGTAAAAATATTGATATAAAGCTGTTCGAAAATGTTTAAATTTGTGGTTATAATTTGATGTATAATTATTTAAAGTCGATTAAAAATTTGGAATTAAGTCATTATTATAAATATTTACATTAACACACTGTCAGAAGTCTCTAATAGAAAAATAAGACAATGATTAAGTTATGAAAACCAACTCCTATACTTCTTATTCCTGGCACTAATCCTGCCAATTTACCTGCCAATTACCTTCTCTCTGGCTGCCTTTCTACTCAACCTACTCCACTTTGCACGGTCAACGGTAGACCATTAACTCTCATATCCTGCATCACGACATCCAATCAACCCTTCCTTAGTCATCCGGGAGGTCTTACTCTAGGGACTGACATAGCAAAAGCCCTTTCATACGATATAGTTCTTAGGCCGGCGCGTAACGTGACCAAACCATCTCAGGCGACGCTCTTGGAGCTTACCCGCTACGTCACGGACTCCAAGACTACCTCGAATGAATATGGTACGTATGCGGTCGACCGCGTTACGCCGCACATCCACCTCAGCATATTCATTTCGGTGACGTGAAGCTCCTGAGTGTACCGAGATAGCTGCTGCCAGCATTCGCTCAGCCGGTCGAATGATGCTCTTGTATATCAGATCAGATCACAGACCACACCAGTGACATCCCGCTATTTGGCCCAGGTAGCGCTTATCCGTTACAGAAACGTGATCGATGCCTTCAGACTCGTGCAGGATGGATCCAAGGTTCAAGACCTATATGGACAGTGTTCGAGTCCGGGCTCCCGCAGGCCGTTACTCCATAACCTATTGCTAAACTATTATCATATAATTTACGATAGGCTTTTTACATATAAACGTAATAAATTTTATACAAAGAAGTTGTTACACTGTAAAATGCTTAGATGCTCTAACATTTTCTTATTAGTTTTTAGTTCCGTAGCTTAAAAAAATCGGAACTTTTACAGGACAACTTTGTGGGATCCTGTAAAAGTACTGTTACTAAAACGATTTTTTCGTTGAGCTGTAACAAACTATGTAATATAATTTAAGAATCTGAATTTGACCCACTTGAAACTCTTATAATTTTTTTAAAGTAACGTAGTTTGAGTGACAATACAATATTATGGTATTAACATGCTTGTCTGAGATGAAGCCAGTACCTGAATATTAGAACTCTTCTCATACAATTTATAGCTCCTCGCTCTTTCTATAACACTTGTATCACTTGATGTAAAAAATGTTTTTTTTTTTTGGGTTTTTTAACTACATACGTATATTATTCAACGCCGCGCTATGCCTGATTACCAAGGCGAGGAAATGAAAATATTAAATATTTAATTTCTTCGAGTGGGGATTGAACCCACAACCATTCACATTTAGAGCTACATGCTTATTTATGCACCACGACTGGCCTCAAGATTAGTTAAAAGGATCAAATTTGGTTTCATAAAGTTACAAATCCACCTATTAAAAGTTTATTAAAAAAGTCACACTGTTGTACCGATATATAAATAAATGTTAAGTATTTTTTAATACTCAATAAAGGGCTATTAGAGTTCCTTACAAGGAAGTTCCTTGTAGAAATGATAAAACGTGTAAGTATTTGAACCTGTTATTAAGCTATTTATAGATACATATATGGATATCTTTGAATGATGGATGAATTTAAGGTTCTTAGAAATGACTTAAAGTGCAAAAATATTTTTAATATATATGTTTCAATTTGTTAAGGGAATTTGCGGGGCTATAGATCTTTTTAAAATCTTTTTTCTTAGCTTCACATTTTAACATCTCTCATATAGCAGGGCAGGCAAAGAGAACCTGGGAACCCAGTGTTAAAATATTCCGTTTCACAGTGTGAGCGGAATTTTGGAGGCATTGCGTGTTGAGTGGCGGTACTAAGCGCCGCACTTTGCTTTGTTATAGGAGCTAGGAAATGAAAATATGAAAATACATATACACATACATACATACCAATGTTATGAGGCTGTAATGTAGGATTTAATAATGGTTACTACAATATACTAAAATTGGTGAAAAATATCGAACTAGATTATGTATAGTTACGACTACGTTATTAGGGGTGTGACTGTCTAGTTATATATGACATTTAGATTATTGTCATTACTCCGTTTTGTTACACGAAGTTCGGCGTTAAGCACCGCTTCTCAACACCCAATGCCACCGGAAAGTGGGAAACAAATTGTTTAACACTAGGTTTCCTCTGCCTTCCCTGGTTCCTGGAAGGTGATTTTTTATTTAACTTTGTATGATAATTGCAGTAAAAACCTTCATAGAAACAATATGGTAATTTTATTGCAATTAATATGTATGCTTCTTTACAAAATACTTTTTATTCAAAATGGCTGGGTTTTTTTGTTAAATTTCTACGTACAAATAAATATAAAGTTAATTGTGCTTATTTTTTGTGCAATTACAATTTATTACAGAAATTGAGAAATATGTAAGTACTTACGAGTTTATTGTTTTTAGAATTTTAAAAAAACTTTCTAGGTTTGGCGTCGTTTTTCCCTATTTAAAAGTATAAATATAGGTATTTATTATACTGTGGCAGGATAGTGTATTATTAAACGCGATGGTTGTGTGTTCAATTTCCGTTTAGAGACATGATTGATTATAAATAAATAACAACGTGTATTATAAATAAAGTCAACGCACAATATCCTACAGAACTGGTCGGAAATTAAGGAGCGGAATGTCTTAACACCAAGATCTTTCTGCCTAACCTAAGTGGGAAAAAGTGTCAATCTGCATTGAAG
>DWQW01004977.1:0-18646 GCA_018249695.1 Heliconius erato demophoon | reverse complement strand
GGATAAGTAATTGATGCCATCAATAAGAAATAGTAAAAACCTTTTTTATAGCTATTTTATTGCTATCAATCTACTTTATGTTAAGCAATTGATCAATCGGTCACCTTTGGGATTCAAATACCAAGGTTCCTTTGTATTTAGACCAATCTGAATGTAAGGTTCTGTTTGCTATGACTATCCTTGATGATAGACCAATATACGGGGACCTGCTGCTTACTTTGTGATCAAGTGCACAAAGGAAATTGACAACAATTACTTAATCAAACCAATTTATATGTGGCATTAAGTTTTTAGATTTAGTTATAAATAATAAAATTTTACATCACTTTTTGTTAGGCGAATAGTGGTGAAATAACAAAAAATATCTCATATATCATATTTTTCTTTTTCTACAAAAAGATCACTACATTTTTCACTTTACAAATGATTTAAGATAAAATTTTAGTAATTTTTGGCAATATTTATATACTTTATCCTTATAGTGTTGAAACAATATAAAGTCGTTTTAACTCATAACTCTATAATAGAGACCGTTGTTGTAGCGTGGAACTATAAACGCGAAAGTTGTGTTTTCCGATCCACACGAACCATTGAAGCCGAGAATATAAAGTATTTGTAAAGCGCCCTGCTACCTACCTGCGTGGACTACCCACGCAATTATTTATTTACAAAACAGAATTACTTTTTGTGTTCTAATAACATTATTTTTCAGCCAATTCAATAAAACAGTCATTTTCAGAAATTATATTACAGCTTATTTATTTATAAAGTTAAGGGAAGTTACCAAAATAAAATAATGAAATCATTATTTTGGAAGTATTTTTTTTTCATTTATCTTCCATGTACAGATATCGATCAGTTACGATTTTATTATGAGCCTAGATGTGATTTTTGGCGTTTATAAAAGAAATAACGAAATGTTCCTAGCCTACATGGCTACTATCTGAAACCATGAGTGGAAAACAAGTCTGTATATACTTATTTAGAAAACGTATAAAAATTTGAACGCAGCGGGACTCGAACCCGCGCCTCCTGGAAACCGGCCTGGTCGGTCCAGGGGGCGCGGGTTCGAGTCCCGCTGCGTTCAAATTATTATACGTTTTCTAAATAAGTATTTTTCTTTCCTAAGTATGGAATAACACTTTAAAAATGTTTAAAAATAAGTCTGTATATCTCGTTAATGAGTGACGAACAGACGAACTAACAACTGTTGTTATTTTTAACGCCACTGCTGTACTGGCGTTAAAAATTATTAACTGTGGTTGAAATTTGGCGTAAAAGTAGATTAGAGATTAATATAGGATTTCTAAAAATTATTACCGAAACAAGAAATAATAAATTTTTACCTTTTCTGTTTTAAAGTAAACCCAAATAAATGTGATTAAAAATGAATATATTGTATTTTACTTTCTTTAATTATTTTTATTAAATGTAGAAATATGTAGACAAAAGGAAAATTAAAATATAAAATATGTGCGTATATGGCAAAGAATTTTTCCTTCATATTATATTATTTCGAAACAAGGCGTAACATCAAAGGGAACGCGAAGCTTAAATAAATACTGTATCAAAATTCCATACTAAGTGGGATATTACTAAAGAAAAATACGTATAGAATTATTAAAACATTTGAGAAATATTCGAAAAATTAATTAGCTTCTCGCTGTTTCCCGCATACAGTAGGGTTGGCAGAGGGAACCTAGTGTTAAGACACTCCATTCCCCACTTTCCGCGGAAATCTGAAGGTATTGCGTGTTAGAATGCCGCGTTTTGCCTAGACACCAGAGCAGAGAAATGAAAATATACATTTTAATAAATATGTCATTTCGTCGAGTGGGGATCAAACTCACAACCACACGATTTCGCAGTCATACTCTGTGCCTCTGCGCCACGACTGGCCTCTGAGAAATATTTTTCTAACAAAATCTAGATCGGAAAAGACAATGCTCTTTTTACATGAAAGTAGGATGGTACTCGTAACTACAAGTAGCCTCAAACTAATCCACTAGGGGTTAGTTTGAGGCTATCGTTGTACAGCGGCACAGTGCGTAACTGAGAATACGACAGTTCTGTATTTGATTCCCATTCGTTGGAATAAGTAATTTCTCTGTTCTCGTAAAAATAAAACAAATGGTATTGAGTGGAGTGTCTTAAAAGGGAACCTAGGGAACTAGGCGCGTGTTTTGTTATATCGCATGAAGTTAAAAAAATAAGTTGTAAAATAATGTAAAATAAAAAAAAAATAACAAAGTATAAATTAAATTAAACGTGGAAAAGTCAATAATTCCCAAAATATTTGTTTTCAACGTTATTTCTTATTACTCCATAATATAATAACTTAACACCAAACCATTCACAGTTTAAGTGGAGCTGTAAAAAAGCGCAGATCCTCCAGAATTTCGCAACTTAAGAGCTTAAAGCTAAAGTACACTCATTCGCTCAGTGACCTTTCTATAAATTTTATGTTGTTCACACCAACTTATAATATTAATACTGCTACTTGAGTCCGAGCTCTTGGTCTTGATATATTGATATTGTAGTTGAGTTACGACTTCTATTATTAGAATGTGAAAATTGGCAAAAACAGAAGCAAAAATAAATACCTACTATATTTTTTTACATATAAATATTTTGCGTGCTTAAAGTTCTAGGAACAGAAAATATCTTTAAAGAGTAATTATTCCACCAGAAAAGAAAAATATTCGCTACGTTACGTTAATTTTTTTATATATCTATTTCAAAAAATAAAATCTTTCTTAAAAGTGGTATAACACTTTAAAAATATAGAAAAACGCTGTAAAAATTAATATCCACCTAAAACTTGATAAAAGCTTAAAGATAAAAAAAATATATCTATACGCATTTCACCAAGTAATTGGAGCTACCGCCTTGTAATATACAACAGTATCATTAAACCTTTTACCGAGATAGGACGTATAGACGCTTGTTAGCGATCGATTTCTAATTTAAAAGAATTGCTGCCCTCTTAACCGATATCTTCGATGAGAGTGCTTTAATTTGCTCATTTTTTATTTCTACGTATCATTTTATAAACATATTTTTGTTGCTTTTTGGGGTTCCGTATTCAAAGGGTAAAACGGGACCCTATCAGCTGGCGGGCTACAAATGGTAATTTTATTATATTTAAATAAATCAGTTTCACGTTGTAACCCGCACAAAGCAGGGTAGGCAGAGGGAACCTACTATTAAGACACTCTCTCACCGTTCTCTACTTTCCGCCAAGTTCTGGAGGCATTCCGTGTTGAGTGCCGAAACACAGCGCCGCGCTTTGCCTCGACACCAGAGCGAAGAAATGAAAATATAAATGTAAATAAATATTTTATTGCCTCGAATGGGGATCGAACCCACAACCAGTCGATTTTACAGTCACACTATGTGCCCCTGCGCCACGCCTTATTATTATATTTAAAGGAATTAATTCCATAGAATCTACGTTTTTATGGTCCATACAAATTTCCGCAAAACATGTTATCCGAGCAAGAAATTCTACTGTAATGTCGAGTACAGATAAGAAACCTAGCTATGTAATACCTAATTCTAAGCTGACATTTTCTTGATAACAAGATACCAAAGCTTGTAGCTTATAGTTTTTGTTCGACCCGGACTTCGAATATAGGACTGCGCTGATATAGATAATTGATGATATTTTCAAATAAAACAAATATAAAAATTGAAATGACGTGGCACAGTGGAAAGTTAATATGACGGTTTTGGGTTCGATTCCCATTTGGAGAAATGATTTGATATTTTAATATCCTCGCTCTGCAGTGTTATGTTCCGAGGCTAATAAGGCAATGTCTTGAAAATTGAGCAGGGCGTGCTCTGTCTGCTTTGTTACAGATGTGAAGTAATTATTATAAAATATTTCTGCCTCCTGGTGGGAATCGAACCCGTTGTGGGTTCGTATCTCAATCTTATGCGTTGTCACTGTTACTTCTACGACTACCTAAAAAGCAAAAAAATAAACAAAAAAAAATATATATACATAATAACATTTTTCAAAAAAAAACGCAAAACGAAATCTACTATGGTATAAATGGTAGCATTACGACGACCGTTAAAGTGCCATAAAGCTAGAATCAAACTAACTGGACCATTTTTAAATCGCCGACTAAAAGGCTGATAAAATTTCGATCACAAATTCTTCTCACAGCAGTGTGTTTAATTCATAGTGCTTTGATAAAAGGGAAGTAAACAACGAAATGGGAAATAATGTAGGTGTCTTAACTTAACTGTATTTTTTTTATTTAGGACAAATATGCACATATCTATGTTTTATTTTATTTTGATTTGTTTACTATTAATATCATCAAGTGAAAACATTAATTAATATCATCTCTGTATTGAGGCCAGTCGTGGCGCAGCGGCACGAGGTGTGACTGTAAAACCGACTGGTTGTGGGTTCGATCCCCACTCGAGGAGATGAAATATTTACTTAAATTTATATTTCCATTTCTTCGCCCTGGTGTCGAGGTTAAGCGCGGCGTTGAATTCTGCCACTCAACACGCAATGCCTCTAGAATTCGGCAGAAAGTGGGGAACGGAGTGTCTTAACACTAGGTTCCCTCTGCCTACCCTGCTGTGTGCGGGATACAGCGTGAAGCTGATTTATTATTTATTTTTTATTTAATGTACTCTAAAGACAATTCTAATCCACAACCCTGACAAGACAAATGACGGCGTTCAGCTCCACCACTCAACACGCAATGTTTCAAATTGAGACAGAAAAGAAGAAAGTCTTGACACTATGTTCTCTGTCTACCTTGCTTTATGTGTGATAAAACGTGAAACTAAAAAAGCAATTCTAGACCAGATCTAAATATACTATAAACACTAACGTCTCTACCGTTCCGCTAGGACGCTATAAAGTCTAAGATGGTAGAGCCATCTAACTTATTGGCAATTGAACAAGGTGCCATAAAACGATCTGGTTAGTAGTTTGCTTGGATTTGTTAACCGATTATTACAAAAAATGTTATGTGTTTAAAATTTTAAATAATTATAATTAGTTTAGTATGTATGAGATCAAAAATAATAAAATGATTATGGTATGGTTCTTTGATTATGGTGATCATAAAATTATTATTTCTATAAGTAATAAGATATATCCGATTTTAAGCGTGATTGTGGTAAGTTTATATCCTAATCACACCTAGGCCACCAAAGCTCATTCTGGCGCCAAAGCACAATTGTGCGACTATAATCGCCACAGACTGGGAGTTCGATTCCCACTATAAGAAAATTAAATATTTAATATTATCATCTCCTCCGTTTCGTTACGTTGAGTTCCGCCATTCAATGCGCAATATCTCAGAATTCGGTAGAAAGTGGAGAACGCAAGTCTTTTAGCACTAGGTTTTCAAGGTTCCTTCTGCCTACTTTGCTCAGCGCGAAGCTAAAAAATCACACCTAATTTTCAAGTCATCGCGCTTCGAGAGGCGGAACTAAACGCCGTTTTTCATCCAGCGAGAGCGAATGATTGGAATTGTCTTCAAAGCTAGATGGAAAATACATTTTATGTAAAATATTACGTTATATTAAAATATTAATAAATAAAAATATGTTTCAGATTAGCAGTCGAGATATCCGAGACAGGATTATGTATGGAATTTGACAAAAATATTCTTGTAATTTATACAATACCTTCTTTAAAAGCACCTGATGAGTTTCTCACGGAATTTATCCAGCGATTAGCTTATACTTATCTGTATGTATATCATCTACATATAAATGAAATTGAAAGTGTCTGTTAGTTATTACAAAATAACAGTGATTTTTTAAGTGCATATAGTTATTTTCATCGTTACTAGAACACACACTAATATCTTTTAAAATTGTTTCTGTCTGTCTATCTGTTTGTCCGGGCTAATCTCCGGAACAATTTAACCTATCTTTATAGTAGTTTCACGGTCCGAAAAATGGTCAAGCTAGCCATAATCTACTCTAGGTTATGTGACCATTTTTCGGTCTGCTCAAAACGGGACATTCTAGGATGGCTTTCGATTTTTTAGACGTATGCTTTTGTGTTTTTAGAGTGGGTTTCGTTTCTGTTAGAAGTGTGCTGTCGTTTTTTTTGTTTTTTGGATAACTTTAATTTTTCTCAAAGTCTGATAGTGCGCTTTCGTTTTTTTAAATGTAATTAACACTTTAATAAATAATTTAATACTTCCGCGTTTTGATCGACCGAACAAATTTACATGCCATTCCGAAAAACAAGACATTTCTACGTCGACATACCGGGACAGTTAGCTAAAAACGAGACAGTCGTGTTTAAAATGGGACTTCTGATCACGTTGCTTATGGCGCAACATATACTTTTCATCCCGGAATTCCCGCACGAAGGAGGTTATGGATCAACATATTCTTTTTATCTTTGCCGCTCGCGTGTATTTAATAGTAAATATTATTCTTTTAACTACGACAATATTTGCTAAAAATATCAAATAAAATATAGACGACCATACTAAAATAACCAAATATGTTTTTTCTAAATATACTTAAATATTGTTAAATAGAATAGAGGTGGGCGTAGCCGCGCGTGGGTCATTTGTGTGTACATAAAGTTACGTATACAAACATAATGTTGAGACTGTCGTGGCGCAGCGGGACAGTATTTGACTGTAAATGAGAAGGTCGAGGGTTCGATTTCCACTCGGGGAAATTAATTATTCACATTTCCTCGCTCTGGTAACAAGACAAAGCGCGGCGTTAATTTCCGTCACTCAACACATAAAATTATGAAAATGAACTCAAAAAGATATACGGAGTTTCTCAACACTCTCGTTTCCTCTGTTTACCTTGTTATTGGGGATACAGCGTGAAGCTATTTATTAAATGATACATCTAAAATTCTAAGAAAACTTTAAATTTCTATTAGCTAAAAGAATAAAGATTTTTTTTTCTCTTGTTCTTTCTGAGATTGTTGCAGTTGAACTTTAGTTTAAAGGTACAATTTGTCTTGTTGAAAGGATCGCTCTGAAACATGAAATGCAATTACTTGTTTTCAACACCGTCCACGTACTTTATACACAGGTATTATTGTTATCTTTTAAGATAAAATATTTAAAAAACTTAAGATTGTTGAGTAATTTTTAAATTATATGAAAAAAAAGCCACCATATATATCTTGATAATTAGAGTTTATAGAACTAAATGTTAAATATCCTTTACGAAACAAAAACTATAATAATATGTTTGGTCGTTACTAGCAAAATGTACTAACAACAGGCGCGGGTTCGAGTTCTGCTGCGTAGCTTTTGTGTATTATTATTTTATAGTCAAATCATGTCAACACACAATAGAAAATATAGAAAGTTACACATATAAAATCACAGGTTTTTTGTCAAATGGATCGAGAAAGGCACAGTGCAGAACATTTAGTGCACCCAAAGTGATTATTATTTTGGTCATGCCCTGATGGACGCTCAGAAGAACGAAAGCTGAGTTAGTAGGAATATGAAACTTGCCTTATAAGCATATGGTATGGTATACTAGCTTTTCGCTCACGACTTCACTCGTGATACTGTCGTTTTTTTTTATGAGATATTTTCTCGCGGCAAAGACCAATCTATAATCATCCAATGCCTACAAACAGTTTTTTTTTGTTTTATGCTGTATTTCGCAGGGAACCTGGAAACCTAGTGTTAAGTAGGGGACAGTACCTTCCATTTACGACTCTTCCGTTACGCACTTTCCGCCAAATTCTGGGAGCATTGCGTATTGATATGCGGTACTTAACGCCGCGCTTTGCCGCGTTACCAGAGCGCGAAAATTGAAAATATTAAATATTTAATTTTCTTGGGTAGAACACATTTCTATGTTCTAAAACTATTATATTTTATACAAAATTATAACCCATTTTAATCACTTGGATTACTATTAAATTACTTATATGAGTGGCTTTTTTTTATTTTCTTTCTACAGAGAAACTATCAGCGACCACTCAATATGTAAAGATATATGATAATTTTTAGGTCTCACCATTTAGGATTCTAGGTCTTTCATTGATTTAATGATTGTATGTATAATGAATTGAATTTTCTTGTAACCACAGTAGGCTTGGGGAAATTCAATGTCAATATATATAATATATTATACGACAGTTGTGGGTTTGATTCCTATTCAGCGAAATTAAATATTTATTATTTTCAATTCCTCGCTCTGGCGAAATGAGAAAGAGCGCGATGTAAGATTTCGCCACTTCACACGTTATGCAGAATTCGCCGAAAATAGAGGAACGGAAGTTTCAAATTACCGCCTATCGCCTAGTGTCAAGACACTCCGTTCTTCGTTTTCCACTAGATTTTATTATTGCAAGTTGAATGGTGGAGCTCAACGCTGCTCTATGACTTTATATTTGGATAGAGAAGTTTAATAACAATAATTGCATGAAATAAAAAATGTAAGTTCTTAATAAAATTTCGTTTAAATGTTTGAATATGATTTCAAACATTCTAGCAAAATTCAAGAATATTCATACAATAATAGTTGTAAGGAAAGTTAAAGTACTTTAGTTACAAAGTTTCTTGATAAAATTTAATAAATTAAGTTCGTGCGAACATTTAAACGCGATTTTTAATTGGCGTTGTAAATATTTTTAATAGTCCGTAATAACTGTTTTTATTTTTACATCTATAACATATAAAAAAATATGTAAAATATATAATGTATGCTTTTTTAGGACCGGGAGATTCGTAACTATAGTCTCCCAAGTTTTTTTTTGCCTATCGTGCTGTGTGCGGAATACAGGGTGAAACTTATTACAAATTTTTAAAGTACCTACATTTTTTTATCATTAGCTTACTTTTTGCCGAGTTCTGAACTGGAGGCATTGCGTGTTAAGACTTTTAGTAATTAAAAAATAATTATATGTACTTTAATTCTACAATTTATAGGCACTGTCATAATTAATTAGGTTGTCATTGTATTTTATATACGAAAATAATATTTTTAAGTTTCTTATTCCATTACCAGGTATTATCTCTCTCATGAGTTAATGTACTTTCTCTTTATTCATGTGATTTAAGCCGTAGAGTATTAAAAGCCGCCTTATATAGTTATTTATCAATATTATAAATATAAACATTCTTGTTGTAATATCTTATATATAACTTTATAGAATTTTTTCTAGAAATCATATAAAAATTATAGAAGCCCAACCTTCCCATTGTGGATTTTGGACGGATTTCAAGAGGCGCGGTTTCAAATTTTTCTTTTTCATTTTTTAAATTACCTTAAAACATTAGACACATTTTGAAAAATATTAAAACAAAATTTATTAAACCCGTTTTTGACCTCTGCTTGTCTGTCAAATATACGAGGAAAGATAAAGATAGCCTAATGTTAAAACACTCCATTATTCACATTCTGGGTAATTTCGAGAATTTTTTCGTGCAGATTTTGCCGAATTCTTGAGGCGTGCATGTCAAGTTTTATTTTTTAGAGCAGAAAAACTAAAACTCAACATGCATTGCCCCAAGAATTTGGCAAAAAATTGAGAATGGAAGTAGCTTAACGGGAACAGAAGTGTCTTAACATTAGGTTCCCAAGTTCCATCTGCCTACAGTGAAACTAAAAAATAAAATCTACGCGTCCAGTGCCGATCGAACCCACAACCATCGCGAATATTGCACATTAGCTCTAATATTCAAAATGATGTAATAGTGTCAATACACTTTAAAACATTAAGAACGTGATAGTAATACGGACGTGCAGTACTAGAGTGCTAGTCTCACCTATTTTCTAATACCGGTTTCAAAGGAATTGGATTAATTACATTTTCCGTTGTTTAATGTAGCTTCCAACAAACAACGTTTGTTCGTCACGTCGCATTCATTATTTTGTACTCACTTTACTTACAGAGTGCTTGGAAAAAAGATATCGTATAAGAAATAAATCAGCTTCACGCTCTATCCCGCACACAGCAGGGTAGGCAGAGGGAACCTAGTATTAAGACACTCCTTTCCCCATATTCTGCCGGATTCGTATCGCATAAGAAGAGAAGTAAAATTAATAAGACGAACGTTTTTTTGGCTTCACGCTTTATCCCGCATGTATGCTTATAGAGGGATAGGCAGTGGAGAGAGAGTAGTGTTGAGACACGCTGTTCTCTATTTTCCTCACAATTTTTAAGATATTGCGTGTTGAGTAATGGAACATCTGAAGCCTCATATACATACATAGGATCTCTACTATATCATGACTCTTTTCTAAACTTTTTATACGTTTTTAGTCATTTGTCTATTTCATATATAAATATGTAAATAGGTAAAGCCAGTAGAAATCATTAAATAATTATACAGAACCCTCAGCTAATTAGATAATTCATCCTTAACCACGACCAAAAAAATTATATTATAATTGCCAAAAAAGGGTTCCCCGGCCATACATTTTGTGAAAGCACCGACACGCTTTGCCATTGAAATGAGGAAAAATGTTAATTCGAAAAACCGGTGCCAAGTGGGCCAATTCTGCTGACCTATCCGTTTCTGGCACTTTGAGGCGGTGGTCGTTGAAAGTTGCAAATTATCTTATTTTTATAATATTTTAATTACGTGAAGCTAAAAAGTCAATGTAGAGGCCGTTATGGCGCAGCGATTGACTGTAATCTCGATGGTTGGGGGTTCAAAATCCACTGGAAGGGATGAATGATTTTCATAAAACATTTTCCTTGTTCTGGTAACAAAACAAAGTGATGTAGAGTTCCGTCAATCAACACATAATGTAAACTACGTTTTCTCATGAAGTTTTGAAATACTAGAACAGATTTGATCCTTTTAAATTATACTAAATATATATATTTTTATATTTAATAAGCCTCTTACATTATTGTTAAATCATTGTCATCAAAGGCCGTCGTGGTGCAGGGGCACAAGTGTGCGACTGCTAACACAACGGACGTGGGTTCGATTCCCACCCAAGGGAATGAAATTAATATTTTTATTTCTTCGCTTTAATAACAAGGCAAATAGCGGAGTTGAGTTTAACATTTAACACATAATGCCTCGAAAATTCGGTGGAAAGTAGGGAACAGAAGGGCTTAATGGGAACGGAGTGTATTACCACTAGGCTCCTTTTGCCTACAAAAAAATCGTTGCTCTGATAGACGAAGTGCTACATAGAATTTTGCCACTCAATATATAATGTTTCGAAAATTTTGGAAAAGAGTATGGTTAAACTAGGTTTCTCTACCTACCCTGTTATAAATAAAATGATTTAAACTCGGAATATAAAGACTCAATATATAAAGAGTATGGTTAAACTAGGTTCCTCTACCTACCCTGTTATAAATAAAATGATTTGAACTCAGAACTGGTGTTGGTGGTGTTTAGTACGGCACATTCTAACCGTGCCACGACAGAGCAATAACTAGACTAACAGACCAATTAAATGTCCAAGTAGATTAATAGACCAGCTTCTGACGACTCATTATACGAGTGCTTTATTTGCTATATAAAATATTATAAAAATATAAAATTCAACTATTTAAGAAATAATGTTAAAAGAATATTAAATCTTACGTATATAATATTTATATAGGGTACAGGCAGAGAGAAGGTTAGTGTCAAAACATTCCATTCCCAACATTCCTAAGTCAGAGACATTGAGTAGTGATTGGCGGGACTCAACGTGGCATCTTTTACTTGTGGGAAAGGACGGGAGGCAAATGACTCGTTACCCCAAACGGACATCGAACCCAGCTTAATAATATCAAAATATATCTTAAAAATATGATTTTAACCCTTATAAATCAGGGTTAATTAGCTTGACATTGTTGATTTATCGCGCTTCAGCGTTTTCAGTGACCCAAAATCCCTTTAATCTCATTTCGCTCGAAAATATCACGTTTTCATATACGATACGATATTTCTAACAACATTTTGCAGAAGATTTTTATATAAATATAAATCTAAAAGGTGAAGATTATTTGAAGGTCGCTTATTTAAAATGAATGAGATGCTCTATCGATCGTGGTAGTGCGTTTACAATTTACATTAATATTAATCATCAAATTAATCCCTCTGCCTACCCTGCTGTGTGCGGGATACATCGTGAAACTGATCTGTTTTTTTTATATATAATTTACTTGAAAATTGATTAAGAAACAACTTTTACCAAATATATCCACACACAAAATCATGATTTTACGTTATATATTTCACGCAAACGGAGTTGTGGGCAACAATTAGTTTCAAAAATGAAAAAAATAATCCTCCAAGTAGGAGAAGTACCTACGACCTCCAGTATAGCCGCTGAACTACGCTTCGCAAAGTCGCTTCAATCAAAGCTATATAGCTATACATACCTTCACAAAGTTTTCAACATGTTCAAAAACATTTATTTCCAACATTTGGCGCGTCGACACTCCTTTACTGCCAACTTATAGCATTAGTTTTGGTTTTCTGCCAAATTCCACTTAAGTCGTACTTGCTGTTTGTACGTTTTTAAATGTATTAATTAATAAAATAAAGATTAAAAACTAAATTTGTGGCCAATCGTGGCGCAGCGGATATTTTAAATGACTTCGCACTGGTGTCGAGGCAAAGCGCGGTGTTGATTTCCGCTACTCAACTCCCCCTCAGAATTCGGGGGAAAATGGAGGACGGGGGGGCTCAACAGTATTTTTGCCCTGTCTACCCTGACCTACCCTGTGTGTACCTAATTTTTTAGAGACACAGCATGACGTCGATTTTTTTTAAATGTGGAAGTGTCAGCACCACTTTAAATGAAACTACAGTTTTAACTTCTTTATAAAAGCCCAATACAATTATTTTTTTCCTAAAAGTGAAATAGTGTTTATTTTTTAAAGAAAATAAATAATCAAATTATTGTTATAATATAAAACGCCATTTTTCAAGAACGACGCACGCACACATAAACCTATCAAAGGGAAACCGCCGCATACGCCTTATTCTGAAATCGAGTCGTAGGTATTGGCGGCAAAGTTCAAAGTTGTTTAACCTTTAGTACTATTTTTGTAGTAGTATGTGTTTACGTTATCTGTATCTATGATAAACATCGTGAAACGAAAGAAAATCCTACGTCTAAGCTGTTGAGGTACCTTGATTAATTTCTTTAGGTATTGATTTAAAATATTTTACCTATATTTATGCTATTCCCGTAAGAGAAGCGCTGACACTTCCACCCTGTATATTTTGCGTTAATTAATATTACAACCTTTTATATTATAAAATACGGCTACGAAATGAAATTCCCAGAAGACATGCTGTAATCAGACATGCGAATAAATTTAAATCACACTTTATTATGAATTATATGATAATAAAATTAACCTTTGGTTAAGGTTAAATGGATTTTGGTGAAGTAGTCCGTAGTTAGTAGTGTTAGCAAATAAAAACCTTGATGATGGAGATAATAATTTCGATTCTTACATATGTATCACATTTTTATTTTATTTCTGTATTTACAAATTTATATTCTGCATTTAAGTGTAAGTGTACATTATACATATAAATAAAAAATCTATTAAAGTAAAAATCACAACTCACAATACTTTTTTTTTAATATAAAATACATAAGATAACAAGCTCGTTTGAATTTGTTGACTAAATTAGTCTTAATTCAGCATCAAATAGTCAGCACATGACTATTTAAAGTTAAACATATGTATTTATTATTTATTTTAGGTATTTTTTTTAGTTTCGATGAATGCGCATTTTAATGTTTAATTTAAGTTATTTAGAGTGTGAAGCGCAATCAGTCCTATTTTTTATACATACATTAAAATATATTAGCATATTATATTTATTATAAATTCATAAGATATGAATCATACTGTTATTCTTTTACCATGTGATATTAAATATTTAATCTTGAGTAAAAAAAAAAGGGAGAAAGAGTGTTTCCACATTATGTTATACCCTGCTATATGCGGGATAAAACGTGAAGGTTTATTTAAAAGATAGCTTTATTTTTTTATAATTTCAAAAAATCCTGACTCCCTTTCATTCCAATAATTTTTTTTTCTTCCATTGGAAATCAAAGCCGTAATCACATATTGAAGTAAAATTGCTGCATTTTAAAGAGATTAATATATTTAATAAATTCTAAATTAACCGTTTACTTAAAAAGTTCTTATCTAGATTATTTTTTTTTAGAGTATAATTTCAAACAAAGCGAAGGAGAACACATTATACTAATGTATCTATTAAGAGGCTAATGACAGTCCGCAATTCACTTTTACGAGATAAATAAAAAAAATATCTTGATTTTTTTCTTCAGTTTATAATTTTGGAATATATTCTTTTATTGGGGTTAAAATGTTAGTTAATTATCTCTTTTTATGTAGCTATTTTTCATATAAATGTTCACATATCTACAACTTCAGGTTGAATGTCAATAATTATTATAAAATAAGGTCAGCTGAACCCCAATATCAGGTTCCTAGGTTCCCTGTTCGTGTCCTGTTATGTGTGGAATCGTGAAGTTAAAAAAAATATCTGCCAGCCACGTACATGTTTTGACAAAGACATTGAGTTTATGAAAATAGAGCATGTAAATAAAGTTATGGCGTGTAATGTTAGAAACTTAGTTTTACTCGAGATCTGATAACCTTTTCATAGAATGATTCGTTTGTTAACAATAAATTACATAAAAATGTTTTTGAAGATATTAAATAATTTTAGAGTTAAAATGAATATGAAATGTTGGATTTCTTGTCAGCTTAGTACTAAAACTAGCCAAAACTGTAGAACGGAGTGTCTTAACACTTTGCCTTTCCTGCTACTTACTATATGCGGGTACAAAAACTTGCAAAGTATAAAAAGTTGTACGTAAATACATTACAAATTTCTCAAAGAAGACAAACATAATACTCTTCTCAACTGTAAAGAGATAATAAATATCATTTCTAAATATGATCCGAACTTGTGGCTTGCGGTGAGGCGTGTCAGTGTGTCGCGTAGACAATGTATCTGCTATAACAGTTATGAAGCAAACACTAAAGATATTCATATACTCATTTGGAACGGTCTCATCATTCTTATTCTATACAAGTCTTGTTTAAGGTAGAACATATTTAATTATAACAAAAAAACTATGTAATATATAGAGGAAAGAGAACATATTGTTGTAACAGAAATCTATGCATACAATAAAATTATAACTGATCGCTGTCTGTATGTGGGAGATAAATAAGAATATCTATCTATCTATCTTTGGGGATATTTGTCAGTATAATGGAACCCAACATAATTATAGTTATTTTTTTGTCTGTATATCTATCTGTACGTTTATGCACGGTAATCTTAAAAGTGACTTAACCGATTTAAATACATATTTCGCTTTTATTTATTGAATATTTCGCTTAATATTTAGCGTTTGCTTTATTTAAATCGGTTCATAAATAAAAAAAGTTATATCAATAAGTATATTGAGGCCAGTCGTGACCCTGTAACTGTAAACGCGACTGGTTGTGGGTTCGATACCCACTCCAGGAAATGAAATATTTATTTAAATTTATATTTTCCGACGCAAAGCGCGGCATTGAGTCCTACCGTTCAACACTATGTGTCCCTATGTGTGGGATACAGAGTGAAGCTGATTTGATATCAATATAAGTATTTTGTTTGACAAAATTGCTAATAATACATATAATTTTGGGAATTGGCTGAAAAAATAGTCTTTGAAATGTATATTTTTATTAGTACACTAAAGTTATTCAGATTATTAAGCAAACAATTGGTTAGTTCAAGCGGGTGAAGCTGTTTATACAACAATAGAAGCAGATCAAAAGTAACTATTTGTAATCTACTCCTAACAAACTATTATTTACTGAAACTACAATAACTTAATTAGAAAATCGATCCCCAAACTTCCATCATATATTTCAATACTATCAAAGGCATTCACTGTACTACAAAAGACAAATTACCACTATTTAAATAGAACATCTAGTTTTATTGGCATAGTTCTATAAGCAGTTCTGAGTAAATATTGCTTTGTATCTCAGATCGACGACGAACGCTTAGTGAGGATAAGTGTCGAGTAAATATAAAGAAAAGATTAAGAATTATTTTTTTTGGCTTTTTCTAAGAGGTCATCGTGGCGTATGTGACTGTAAACACTATTGTTGTAAGTTTGATTCGCACTCGGAGCAATGAAATGTTTTATATTTTCATTTTTTCTCTCTGGCAAGGCAAAAGCGTAGCGTAGTTTCACCACTCAACACACAATGCCTCCAGAAAGCGGAAAGTGGGAACGGATTTGACATTAAGTTTCCAGGTTCCCACTCTGCTCCGTGCGAGATAATGCGTGACGCAAAAAAATGCATTAATGTGCTTAATTATATAAAACTATTCTGTTACCGCTTGACTAGCAGACAATGCACTGTCAAAACTATAGGCGCAAAACGCTGAAATTTGCCTTATAAAACATATGAGTATTTTAAGGGAGTACTAAGAGGGTATTTCTCAAAATTATTATGGGTACCGTGAAATACAAAATTTTAAGTTTTAAGTTCTAGGCAGCTATCATTATATATAGACTTTGCTTAGAAGCTTTAACTTTTAAAGTGTCAATTATGAATTAAAACCAGCTTCTGCATCCATAACGCAACCATCAGCTCATTAGAAACTAAATAAATATATGATATATAAAAAACTATCGATAAATGTTAATAACTATTGTAATAACAACAATATCAAGCGGAAGATGGAACCCATTTGCTTAGTAAAAGTAGAAACTTATCGATGTTTACTTTTGTGCAAATCATTACCGGTTCTTCAAACAGAATAAATTTGCGAGTAATGATGGAGCATTTTTCTTGCAATATTATATATATTTATAAGTATGCAATAGTAGTTTTATAATGAAGGCCTCAATATTGCTACAAGTATCATTTAAATTAAGGTAAATAGCTTCACGCTGTACCCTGCTTACAGCGGGATAGACGGAGAAAACTTAGTGTTAACACACTTCGTTCTCCACGCAGCGCTCAATTTTCAAGACTTTGCCTGTTGAGTGGCGATCCTCCACCACGTTTTGTCTCGTTAGTAGAGCAAGGCAATTAGTATCGAATAAGAATCGAATCTACAACCGTCGCGTTTATAGTCACACGAATGCTCCTAAGGTATAAATGACAAAAAAAAACAACTACACGCTTCCCACATAGGGTAGATAGACTAAACCTTATGTCAACACTTACTTTGATTACTAGACATTGAGTACTGCGACTGGCGGTGCTCAACGCCGCACTAAAATTTAAAATACAATAGGATAGACTTATACCAATATTACTATAAAAATATCGCTTTCGAAATATTTTTATTGTTTAAATTTCACGTTAATTATATATTTTCATATACACGCTAGTTAGTGAGGCGTTATGTTCGGCTACTTTCTACGTTGTATTTGTTCACAGGCGAAAAGTAGATTTAAGGCAGTACGATCTCGTATTGCCTTAAATCTACTTTTAAATAAATTTTGTCTATACTTTAGTTCAAACTGGCTAATTAGGCCAAGAAGTTTCAATAATTTTTTTAAAAGATCTCCAAGATTTAAAACAGTACACTATTTTGCGCAGTAATTTTAGATAGATTTTTTTTGCGCCACGTTTTAACTTGCACCAAGCAAAGAAGTCAGAGAGAATCTAGTATTAAGACACTCCGTTCCTCATTTTCCGGCGAAATCAGGAGGCATTGCGTGTTGAGTATAGGATCTCAACGCCGCATTTTGCTTTGATATCAAAACGAAGGAAATGCAAATATTAAATATTTCATTTCCTTGAGTGGCAATCGAATCCACAACCTGTCTTGTGTCCCTACGCCGAGACTGCCCAAAATATAAAATAAATTTAAATAGCCTACAAATATAAATATAGTCTAAAGAAATCTACAGCCTGTAATTTTTATCTTATTATTATTTAGGAATTTTTAAGACTATTCATATTAATATTTCTTAAACCAGATATTCATATTTAATACATAGATATACTTAGAAAGTTGCCGTGTATCCATTTTTCGTATTTAATATAAAAGGAGGCGAAAGAAACGTATATTATATGAAAAGTGTGTCATTGGTTTACAAAAACAAACATGTGCGTATGCTCTAATATGAGTAAAATGTGAAATTTAAAATTTTTTTTGCGAAGAAAACGCTATAATTAGCTAGTAACACTTTAAATGAACAAAAGGAAAATTTTAAAGGAGTGTATGAATATACTTACATATTCAAACTATTTAGGATATCCATATTAGGGCACTCTCTTCAAAGAAAATCAATCCAAAACCAAAAAAAAAAATAGAAGTCTAGACTCAATTTCCAGTCAACACAATCTATCACAACACTTTCATACAAATTAAAACACAAAAAACACGATAAAATTTAAAAAAAAACCGTCACACAAAGTTGCAAAACAACTATCTCTCTGTACCGTTTCTTTGCCACTGTCACGGTCGCGGTGTTTCGCGTCTCCCACCAAGAAGCACTCGGGTCAAATAAAAACTAGAATTACTCGTTATTTTTAACTAAAATCAAAATAGGGGAGAGCGGGGTTGGTTTTAACGGAGGTAAGAATTAACAAGCTTATTCCCGCTAAACGTGAAGAGCTAAAAATATGATACTCAGTTTAGAAATACTATATTCACAGCTGAACATGTCATGACTT